>JBCAUJ010000113.1:1269948-1292148 GCA_038406275.1 Cataglyphis albicans | reverse complement strand
TATATATATATACAATGTATATGTCGAGTAAATCGCAATCCTCAATTTTATTTGGTTTATTTCTCGCTTTATACAACAAGAAAATAAAATTATTTTTAAATTTATCACTGTAACACAGTATAACTATACATATAACTATTAAAATGAATAAATAATGAAATAAAATATAATATAATATTATATTATATATAAAATAATATATAATAAAGATGTTTGAGAAAATAAATAACAAATATATAAGTATAAAAGTTTGATAATATATATAAAATATGCGAATAAGATGATTTGTACAAAAGATATAAATTACAAATAAATAATAATTATTTTATTAAATTATTATATTATTTTATTACATAATAGATAAATTATATATACGTATGTGCGCGTGCTCTAAATAAATATCATGATAAATAATATATAATGATAAAAATAAACATAATTTCACGAAAAATATGCAGATATTTTACGATTCTCAAACTAATGAGAATTTGCATAATATTGTACGTAACATTTTATAGCAACTTTGTTAATTAATCGCCCCGTGAGGTATTCGTTAAAATAATATTTCAATACAAACTTTCTAAAACAAGTATTTTTTCAAGTGTAGCAGGTTTCGCATATGAATGTGAAAATAATTTTCGAACAAATGTATAAACAAAATGCGTGTCTGCACATTTCGTTTCGCTTTAATGCAGCGCGATTTACGTAAATTTATCTTTCGCAAATGTTTTTTTTTTTCGCATATCTCTATATTCCTGAAAGAGTATCATAAATCATTAATAAAATATTTATCAGCGATAAAAGCATAAATAAAAAATACATATTTTATTGAAACAATATTACATATTTTGTGTTAATAAACAAGAGAGAGAGAGAGAAAGAGAGAGAGAGAGAGATAATTGAGCTGAAATAAATAATTGTAAATTTTTTTTTTTTTTTACACGATGTCTTAAATATTTTTTTTTAATTATTTTATAATGTTTTTATATTATTAATTAAAACTAAATAATATACACATATATAAACGTGTGCATGTAAATTTAAGATAAATATAAATAAAATAATTTGTAATAAATCTAGAAAGAAATATTTATAGTATTTCAATATTGATGGCAAAAAAATTATTTGTTAGCGCAGTTTATTTCTTTATAATTTTAGATACATAATAGAAAATTTGTATTTTTTGGTGTAAACTATGTTTTCTTGTAAATTTGTAAGGTTTCCTTTATTTTCATGATTTTACGATATTTTAGATGTACCACAAAAATAGAAAATTTCTCGATCGTACATTTATATGCAGAAAAGTGCGCGCAAATACTTTGCGGTGAAATTCGGTCGTTTGGCTATTTACTTGGCAGATCAACTCTCTCGTGACTTTACACTATTGTCTCGTTGCATCAAATATTTCAACTTATCTTCTATATGCAGTTTCTACATTTAGATGGATGATATCAGTTAATTTATTGTTGTGTAAAATGAAATACATACATAATATATACTTATATTTACAAATAGTTTTTAAATTCAGATGGATGGTATCAGTTAATTATTCTTACGTAAAATTGTTGCAACACATGCAATACATATTTATACTAAAATTTTACATATACCCTAGAATTACCCTCTATCTTTCCTTAAAGTATTATGCGAATTTTCGGACACCCTGTATATGTGTGTGTACGTAAAATATGATGTATGCAAAATTAAAAAAATATTTAAATTTATTTAAATTTATAATTAATATATTTTAATATTTTTAAAAAATTTTTAATAATAATAAAAAATATATTTTCTGAATTTTGAGTTTAAGTTTTAATGTTTATCTTGTAATTTATAGTCGGTTTAGCACAGAAATGTCTTATTTTATTCCTTACATACACAAATACATACACTTCATATAAATAAAAAAAATGACCTAAAAATGTTGTATCTACAATACATAAGAAGTAATGATCGTTCTTATCATTATATATCGTTAAAGTATATTTATTTTTGAAATATTATCAAGCAGTCTTTGCATAAAAGTGTCGTAAAAGTTTTATGTATTTTTAGTGTCAAATTCAATGTCATACACAATAATAAAATATTGTAAAACGAGGAAAAAGGAATTTAAAAAAAAACATTCAACAATTTTATTCATAGAATTTTATAAATAAAATTTGTATAATATTGGAAATATATGTCTATATATAAAATCATTTTTTGAACATATATTAAAATAAAACTTAAATTCTAAATGTTTTATAGAACTGTTAAAATTTTGCATTGGTATAGTCTAAATAAAATTTTTTCAGATGCAAATAATTATAATGTACAACTCAATTATATTTTATTATAAACGTAAAGCATCATTTTTATTGAGAATTTACATAAAGAATATTATTTTTTTTTCCGCTCCTTTTTTGTAACATGTATATGTATAGTGGCACAAACTCCATATATATAGAAATATGATATCTTTTTCTGTAATAATTATTAATTTTCTATATACAATATTTACGATTTTTGTCGTTTAGTATTTTATTATGGCGGTAAAATGTTTTTTTAATTTTTCGTCTGCAATGATTTTTTGCCGAGCAATGTGCTGAGTATCGATATTAGATTCGTTCTTTATTGCTTCATTATTAGCATTTTATATTTTATTTATACTTTTTTTATACTACATTATGGTTTTTATTGTGTTCTTGTACGGAAAAGCAATTAATTGATTGGCTACCACGTCGCCTTTTGTCATGCGCAAGCGTCGTTGTGTTCTGTAGATAAAATCTCTAGGATACGCAAATCGCCAATCATAGTCAAGTATTTTCTGTCCAGTCCCTATTTTCTACATCGTTCATACGATGCAAGATGGCGCAATTATCACGTATCAATTTTTTTGAATGAATATTCTTAACTATATTCTATATAATTAATGACTAACATAGATGACAGAAAGTTAGCAGACGAAAATCGAATATAAAGATATCAGATATAAATAATTGTGAAATAATTTCCAAGCGCAATAAAATAAAATACTTATAAACAACATATGTGTATATAAAAAAATATAAAAAAATAAATAAAATATAAAATAAATAAAAATATTAAATAGCGAAGTAAATATGTAAATAAGATGATGGATATTCTCATGTTGTGCAATAATGTACTATACAATACCTCATAGTGTAATAAATTTTGTGCTATAAATAAGATACTTTATAGAACTGGAAATGCGAAATAAAGTATCGATTATGTTGACACAATTATGACAGTATATAATAAGATATAAATAACAAAAATACTTTCAAGCATTTCATAAAAATTGCGAGAAAATAATGAGAATATGCTGTGAAATATATGAAATGTGTACTGATACTTTGCTGAAATATGATTTTGTATAACTTTTTCTAGTTTTCGTGGCTTGACAGATTCCATCGCAACTTGTGAAATTCATTATATGCTCAGCAATTCATGAAGATGATTAAGGAATTAAATATATCATGAACTATGTTAAATATATTTTGATTTGGTTGAATTTTCTAATACAGACACTTTTAGTCTCTTGATTTTGATAAATTGCAAGAAACGTCAAAATGGGATCTGAACAAAGCTCTCAAAGTGGTAACCAAGGTACTAATAGTGGAAGAGCGAGAACTAATCAGCTTAGACGTGGCAAAAGTGTTCCAAATCGCGAAAGAATGCCAGAAGATACCCCACCGAGATGCACCAGTCCTGGTGCCAGTATTTGTTCTGATTCCGATCTTCCATATATTTCTTATACAGTGAATCGACCTATCGGAGATTCGCCAAAGATGACTAACAAGCAGTCACAGCTTTACAGAGGAAAGAGTATAGGAGCTGGAGAGATTTCGAGGCGAAAAAATAGTTTGGGCATTATAAATCACAGGTACACCAAGTCAGTTATCAAATGTCAGTTTGCAGTACCTCTTAAAAATTTTCGATAAAATATATAATTAAAATACAATAAATTTAATCCTACCAAATAATATTCTCATAATTTTATTTTTTATATATGTAAGAAAAGCTATCCCCCTTTAACATATGTGCAAACATAATATGTAATTAAAACTTTATTACTAGACTAAATTTATTTTATTAATGTCCCATAAAATAAAAATTTTAGGAATACTTTATCTTATATATGCATCAATTAATATGGTATTTTATCAATTAATTTTTTTCTATCCCTCTATCAGACACACAAAGGCTAATATGTCGGATAATAAGATTCATAACATTGTGGTAGTGAAGCCAGCTCAAGCAGATCCTACAGCAGACAAGGATCCTGATTTAGTGAGATTGCAGAGTATTCCGATGTTTCTGCCAATTATGCGCGGCACGTTGAATCTACCGCCGGGTGTGCGCGATCCAGAAGTTCTGGAGAGACTTGATCCTGTCGGCCTATTCAACCTGTGCGCGCGTTATCAACATCATCTTAATACGAACGCGCAGACAATAGCCGCGGAACAAGTCGCTCTGTGCACTAATATAGAAGCGGAATTCGCTAAGACGTTGAATTTTGCTATCGATCGGCAGAAGAAATTCGCTAGATTTGCCGAACAGTTGAACAAGATACATGAACTCAGCCGCCAACTCACCAGATGCCACTCGCTTCTTAATCAAACTCTCGAGAGTTTAGAGACACTCAATAATCTGTTGCCGATAGAAGAAAGACTTGAACCTTTTGTCTGGACCACAGGTTAAAACAAGGATCCAAATGTTGCAATTGAAAATCATTATTGATTATATTTATCTAGCAAAGATCCCATCATAATTCTCTAACTTGAAAAAATTACAAGTTATATTATAAGAATTTTGACAACCGATGTCTATGTGCAATGGATAAAAAAAATAAGAAAACTGAATTAAGAAAAAGAAAACAAATATAAATTCTTTATTGAAACAATTTATTGTCTTTATAAATTTTAAACATACCCTAGCAGCTTGTATTAGCCAATCGCTGGGATTTCAGTTGTCTGTAGGCAGCAATAGCTTCGCTTTGTTGTTTCTCCAGTTTTCTTCTCTCTATCACAGGTAAGTTTTTTCTCTTTCCAGACCGATCAATCACTTTGGAAATGGGAGAAAGCTTAGAATTTTCCAATAGTGAATTCAGTAACAAATTCTTCGGTTTTCTCTCTTCATTAATTTTCTTCGATTTGATATTCAACTTTGGAGGTTCATGAACTACTTCATTAAAGGCAACCTTGTCTTGCAAATTCTCGAATTCATCAGAATCTTTTACTTTCTTTTCTTTCTTCAGCTGCAACTTCAGCTTTCGTTTCTCGCTTTTGGTTAAAGGGCTCTCAGTTGTCTTCCTTTTTTTCTTAATGTTTTTGTGTTTAGCTCGCAACATTTCTACATCGTCTTTTTCGCGTTTGCACTTTGTTAGACCTTGGATTTCACCAGTTTCAGAGTTCCGCTCAATCTGAACACCATACTTCTTCTCAAATGCAGTCTCCTTGAGAAAGGCATGCGTGTCTCTGGAAACTCTGTGCAAAAATGTTTCACCAGATTCATCTGGTCGCTGCTGAAACACTGGTACAATTTTCTCTGGTTTTGCTTTTGGATGTGAACCTAGTTTAGGTTTTTGTTGCTGACCTACGCAGATGAGCGCGTTCTTCTTTCTTCGCTTTCTTTTCAGAATGCCGTTATTACGTTTTGCAGCTTCCTTTAATTTGATTACGCGTTCGAGACTCTTCGGGATCGCCTGCTCATCCGTATCCTTCGGTGCCGCATTCGTGCGCGAATCTAACCTAAAATACGTTACTGGCTAAGAATCATCGTCCATGGATGCGCTCCGTTTGACGTTACTTTTGCTTTGAAGCGTTTGATGAACCAATCAGGACGAAGATTCTTGCGCTTCGCAACGAAAATAGCGTCAAGTGGAGCACGTTTTATATTACATTGTTTAATCTGTAACTCTGCTGATATACAACTCACTCCGCTAAGCGCTTGGCACGCTGTTTCTCGGGATCCTTGACGCCTCGGTGTTTCTTCGCCGGTATTTTGCGACCCATATTTGCGTTTGTACCGCTTCCCCAATTTATCGTAAATATATCAGTCAGCGAGCATGATATTTTCAAGCATGCGCATTAGCACAGGTTATGGTCGGCTGACCATACGCGTGTTGATGACACCTACTCCGTTATTTCTTCGAGACTCCATTTTCCGAAGTTCCGACTGAAATCTAGGAATTCTAGTTCTGATGAATATATTGTTGGACACAATGCTTATTGACAAGTTGAAAAAGGCTCTTATTGGTCAATCAAAGCCAATAAAAGACTTGAATTCATAGTAAAATATAATGATTAATTGGATATCCGGACTAGATTAATCCGTCCATTCAAAAACGCCATTTAATTGGTCAACTGTTGCTAGTAACCCTAGGCACCGATCAATATGAATGGCTCTAACAATCACGTGATCAAACAGGATCTTATCCTATCACAGAAAAGGCCCCATCTATGCATATTATATTATATTTTATATTATCAATGTATAGAGTTTTCTCTCTCTCCTTTCCACTCTCTTTCTCTCTTTCCATTCCCTTCCTCTCTTTTTCCCTCTCTTCTTTCTTATTCCTTCTCCTTTCCTCTTCATCGCTCTTCATCCTTCGCCATCCCTTCTCTCTTCTTTCCTTCCCTCATTCTATCTCTCTTTCTCTGGAACTGATTGGTGCGTGCTGTTTTGCACTGTTTTGCGGGCACTCGCGGACGTGCGCGGACGTTTATCGGTCTCTATTATAACGTGGTGTAATCGTTGCTACGAGTTGAAATAATGATTCAATATAGTTTGCATTCGCATAATCATTTTTGTTCAGCATCAGTCATTTTGTTCGCGATCCAGCGACGTGCGTGACGTGTATCAGTGAATCTATTGATGCGAGGACGAGTGTCCTCGCGGATCATCTAGTGCAATACGACAATGTCAGGTAGCAGCGATTCCGAGGAGTTCTTCGACGCTGAGGACGATTCGTTTCATCGTGCGTCACGGTAATTTTTCATTCGCGTGATTCTCCATTGCGTGATAGTATTACGACATCGTAAATGAATGGGTGCACATCTCGTATATATGGTGCGTGTAAATAATTTCATCGCGAGTATTTGCAGTTTCATGGATTATACAATAATATCGTTCTTAAATCGTATCGTGATTATCCAAGAATGATTTTGAGGATAGTTCATCATACTATGATTTGTTGCACCAAAGATGTGTATCATAGTTTTAATATATTTTTTATTTATATACTTAATGTAGTATGCGTACTAATCAGGATATTTTAATTTGCTTTAGCAATTTTTTTAATCATTTTGTGAATATTGCATTGTAGAAATATTCATAAATCTGTATTTTATGTAAAACTATTTACATATATTATATATCCTCTATTTAGACCTAGACTTTAGTTACATAGAGTTGTCATCAAAAGAAATAAAAATTTTGCTATATTATGTAAAATATATATGTAGACATACATATATGAATGAATATATAAGATAATATTAATTATATTCTTAGTAATTAATTATATTAAATTTTTTTGTATAGGAAAATTAAAGTACGCGAGTGTACCAGCAGTATCGAAGCTGATAAAGTATTAGAAACTTGCAAACAGGACGATAACCATGTTTTTGCAAAGCCTGCTATACCTAAATCAACTATTGATACAAAAAGTTGTACATCTGCAGATAGCGAGCAAAATAAAGATAAACTTGTAAGTATATATTGTAAATTTTGTATATATACAATAAATATGTGTTTTATGTACAATTGTATATTGCATATGAGAGATTCAATATATATATATATATATATATATATATATATATCATATAGCTTGAATTTTCCAGTTGAGAAGCAGGAAAATTATATCACATTTAATACTTTATAAAGTTATATCTTGTATACAACTTTACAATGTTTTATTTATCCTGTATCTAAAACACAATTTTTTTAAAGAAAAAAACAAACTTTAATATCTAAAATATTTTAGATTGAAGATGGCGCAGATTCAACTACAGATAAAATTGTTGGAAGGAAACGGTTTCGCGAACTTCGACAACGTATGCAAACAGAAGACGATGATATTCCGATTACTAATTCACCTCCAGATAGTCAGACATCTTCCATCGAGGGTGTTTACCCCACCCCTTCAAAAACAACCCATCCATTTAGAATCATAGAACACGACACTCTCAGTTTACAAAGTATGACTTCTTTAGGACGAGTCGGTCGAATTCTGGCAGGAGTCACAGATAATACTTCTGGTGTACTAATACCTGCTATATCCCAGTGCCCTCCTTCTGCCGCCCTTACCCGTGAAAGTCAAATATCCTCCATTGCTAGTATTCCAAGCAAAGACGAGGACGCAACCTCTGGTAAGGTGTCCCAATCTTCCAGTGTCCATACATTATCAGGGGATATCCTACAGGAATCCTCTATTAATGACCGATCCAATTATGCTTCTCGCTCGCAAAGTGACAAGACTGTTATGCTTCAAGAACCTGATGTCATCGCGAGTACAAAAAATAACGGAAAACTGGCAGAAGATGTTGCGATTTCTGGTGTACCCGTTGCTCCGCCACGTCGTAAAAAGAAAACAAAAGCTCATACACCTACTGATCTTGCTGTAAGATTTTTCACCATTATTTTTTTATTAATATAAGTTAATAATTAATGGAGATGTGATTTATTTATAATGACTAAATAATATAATTTCAGCCTTCTGCGGAAACGCTTGTGCCCGCATCGCCGCTCCCAAGTCCAGCTAGTACTATAGAATCAATTACTAGAGAATTTGAACACTCTCTTGATATCAGATCTGCGACAAAAGGACAGTATGTTGTTAAGCCACAGGTAAATATTTTGCAAATCTTGAAAAATAATTTTTTATAAAATTTAATCTTTATATATTTATTCATTTATTATATATTTATTTATTATACTTTATATATGCGATATTTTATAACCAGTATTTATTATACATTATTAGGATGAGGATAAATTGAAAGCAGAGGGGCCATCTTCTGAGGAATTGGAAAGGGTGGCAAGAATGAAAGCAGAATTGCTTAGTCGAGCAAGCGAAAAATCTAATAGTCCATTAGGATCTGTATCGAGCAACAGTATTGGCCGTTATTCTTTGGGCCCGCACAGGCTATCCAGTATGAGTCCACAAATTTCCAGAGAAAGGCGTAAATCCGCTGGTGATCAAGATATGGTCAAGCAGTTGAATATGTTTGTGAGAACTAGGACAGATTCCGGCAAGCGTCTTACCGATATGGTTCGTTATCGCATCAATAAATTTTATTCTATACGCAAATATTCTATATTAAGAATGTTAATGAAATAAAAAGTATCATCTGTTTTTTCAGGAAATTTTGGAACAAGTGCCTGTAACAAATTTAGATACAGGAGAACAGGTGCCATTAAGTATAGCAGAAGATAAATTGCCACAGTGTATTAATCCTTTATCATTACACATTATGAGACTCACTAAGTCTAAATATATAAGCAATTCTAGTCTTGAGAAAGAAAAAGAGAGCGATGAGGAAAGTGTAGATAGTAAAATGTCTAGTATACCTCCAGACGAAGATGTGTCCGTAGATAGAGTTCGTAAGCGGACGCAAAAGTTGAAACGATTTTTAGGTTCCACTGTAAAAAAGACTATGAATAAAGCCAAATCCATCGCGCAAGAAGTATCGCATGCGCGACACAAAGAAGACGTTATGGACATAGTAGACGAAGTTTATCCTGGTGAACAACAATACATAAAGTTAAAGGCGTCAAATAGCCACAAAGGGCCATACGAATTCAGTTGTCTGCAGCATGTTCAAGATCTTAGCGGAGAACATGTAGGACCTGTCTGGTGCATGAAGTTTTCCGCTTGCGGTCGACTGTTAGCCACTGCGGGACAAGATCGGGTTTTGAGAATTTGGGTTTTACGAGATGCTTTCACATATTTTCAGGATATGCGAACAAAATATAATGCGGAAAAGGTCAGTCCTACTCCTTCGCAGGAATCGTTAGTTTCGCAGCAATCTATGGAAGATCCTAACATTGTGGCTAGTGCTTTCAGCGAGATTGAAGGAACGAAAAGCCCGTTCATGCCAAAGCCGTTTTGTACATACACTGGTCATACCTCGGATCTACTTGATGTTTCATGGTCTAAGAACTATTTTGTTTTATCCTCATCGATGGATAAGACTGTGCGACTTTGGCATATATCTCGCAAGGAATGTTTATGCTGTTTTCAGCATATTGATTTTGTCACTGCTATAGTATTCCATCCACGGGACGATCGATACTTTCTCTCAGGATCACTAGATGGCAAATTGCGCTTGTGGAATATTCCAGATAAAAAAGTCGCCGTATGGAACGAAGTAGACGGACAAACGAAATTAATTACTGCGGCGAACTTTTGTCAAAACGGAAAATTCGCTGTTGTAGGATCGTATGATGGTAGATGCATATTTTACAATACAGATCAATTGAAATATCACACGCAAATACACGTACGATCGACAAGAGGTAAAAATTCCACCGGTCGCAAGATTAGTGGAATCGAACCTATGCCGGGAGAAGACAAAATCTTAGTTACATCGAACGATAGTCGTATTCGTTTATACGATTTGAGAGATTTAAACTTATCTTGCAAATATAAAGGATATGTTAATGTTAGTAGTCAAATTAAAGCAAGTTTTAGTCCAGATGGACAATACATAGTTAGTGGTTCTGAAAATCAATGCATTTATATTTGGAAAACTCATCATGATTATTCCAAGTTTTCCAGCGTTCGCAGAGATCGTAATGATTTCTGGGAAGGTATAAAGGCTCACAATGCTGTAGTAACGTGTGCCGTATTTGCGCCGAATCCAGATAGTATTATTAAGCAAATTGAAGCGAGAGAACAATGGGAGAGCAAAGAGGAAGCAAAAAGCATAGATAGTTCTAACATAGGTGTTCCCGTTGATCCTGTCGTTGAACAACGCACTAAAGGCTGTGGAGGGCATGTTCTTGTGAGTGCCGATTTCAATGGATGTATCAAGGTTTTCTTAAATAAGACAAAACCTAAGCATAGTTCCCTACCGGCATCTGCGCTTGCATAATATAACATTACATGAATTTATGATAAACAGAAAAATAACACGTATATGCTTATGTCCGCGTGTGTAAATATTCTTTTTGCCTTTTGTATGCAAATTTTACCATGCACTCATTTGAATTAGAAGACGCAAAATTGTATAAAATATTTTTTTTTAAAGGCATTATATTAAATACAAGTATTATTGTAGTATTGTATATATGTGTTTGTGCATGAAAGTAATAATTTTAAATAATTATATATATATATATATATATATTAGTGACAAAAATATTTCCATAAATTGTGCTAAAAGTTTAAGTTTAGTAACTTAGTTTAGTAATTTAATTAATATGTGTCATTTCAAAACATATAATATATGCCATATGAATGTTATATAATTTTAACTTCAAGTTATATCATGTTGGATGAAACAAATTATTGAATTCTTTTGTAAAAAAATATATTTTTTACAGTTTAAAATTTTTCTATCAAAAGCCTTCTGTATTTTATGCTTGTATTACAATTTGACGGTGCTGGTCCCACTGTTACCATAAAGTTAATATTTCATAAGAGATTTATCAAAATTATGTCATAGAATGTCATGTCAATGTAATATGATAATGTAATTATCAGAAATTTGACAAATATGGAGAATTGTTCTCATATATTATATAATTATTTCCATATATATATGTATAAAGACATAGTAAAAACAAGGGCACCTTGGTGAAAACAAAGTATAAAAAAAATTATGCAGATAATGGCGATATATTCAAATATCTCATTTTATTGAGTATATATTGAACTTAGAGATTTTTATAAATTATTCGATTATTTACTAATAGTAAAATGCTAAATAATAGGAATTGCTAATTTTTGCATATATTCAATCAGATTTTACAAGATACCACTGATTTCTAAGTCGTGTTTTTGTAGAACATAATAGACATAAGCTAATATAACACATCGAAGACAATATCAAAGGTGTTTTGAAACTAAAATCATGATTACGTTTTTCTACGAATGTCCTAAATATTATAGAAAATATAACGTCGTATTTTTATTGTACAGCTTTAGACTAATGTATATATTACGGGAAGTGTTATAATTTAATCGTTGTGCTATGTATATATGCATCAAGTTTCATCATGTGTGTACATATCTAGTTCATTTTGTATATTAATATACAGAATGGATTGTTATGGAAAATAGAATACAACTAAAAAGGAGGTAATTTCTTGTGCAAAAGTATGTTAAAAATGTATAATAAGCAAATGTTTTTTTTTCTACAAGGCTTTATTTTCAAAAAAAGTGATTTTAAAATTTGGAAAATTGATAACATGTTAATTATTTTTTGTTCTGTTAAAAAATAAAATTTATCTATATTTTACACACATATCTATTCGGTAACTTAATCGTTTTATTAAACAGAACACTGTAATTTTATATTTGTGTTAATAATCTTGAGATGTGAATTTTTTATGATTTATACGATAAAATATTATTAGGAATTATTCGTTTAGATAAGTTCCAAAAATATTATTAATTTTCTAAATTACAAAATAGAGTTTTTTAAAGGTAAAGCTTTATACAAAAAAATTGTCTACATTTTTAATTTTATTTTATTATGGCAGGAACTATTTCTCAATTGCAGAATTATTGAAACTATGTTTCCCAATCCATCTTGTATCTTATATAGAAGTTATCATACTCACGATACTCGCTATCTAGAGTTTAATGTTATAGCATATACATCGCATTGAAAGAGAAAGAGAGAGAGAGAGAGAAAGCGAATTAATATTGATACGTTGTGCAAAACACTTCGCGTTCTGTCAATTATAAATATAATGGAAATTATTATTCTTAAGAATAAATATGTTCTATAAGAGTGTACTCATTTTTTTATTCAGAATTTCGTATATACATTCTGTATTAAATTTTTTTCAGGATGTTTCTATATAAAATATCTTTGAAATGGGAAAAAGCGAAGGATGCAAATTGAAATATGATTACAATTATTAGGATTATAAAATTATTTGGAATTCATAGTAATGAGTACAACAAGTTTTGTCAAATAAAGTAAAATATATGTTAATTTTTTTTAGCTGCACTAAAAAATTAACTTCTAATTTATGAACTGTGTGTCTGCCTTATGTAAAAATAGTACAATGTGATAGTATATATGTATGCATATATATATATATATATATATATATATATATATATTATATACAGGAAATGATTTTGATTTAAAACGCATCGCAGCTACAAAGTTAAATTATATCGCGAAATTTTTTAAATGCAAATATACATAATATATAGCGAAATATTGTAGATATTTTGTGTAAATACAATTGTAAATATAATAATATATCGTTGTATCAATGATAGCAAAATTTCAAAAAGTCTCTCAGCTCTCCAAAAGAGTTTACAAAAATTTATCAAAAGTTCACGAAAAGCTTATGAAAAGTTTATAAAAAAGTGTAAAGTAGAATGAAATAACATCAAAAAATGCGTAAGAAAATGTAAAATAGATAGAACATAGAAAGATTATACAGATAAAACAAGTAAAATAAATAAGATAGGTCTTTAACTATATCTCTTTGAATTTGAATTTAAGTTAATGAGAAAAACTTCAAATTTTTGTAAATAGTATTTCTATAATAGGATTCCTACGACGATTGGAGGCTTAGAATTAAATCCATTTCGACTTAATTAATCGCCTATTAGTTCAAAGGGCAATTTCTTATAGCAAATGTTCTAATTTATATAATTCATCTCTAATCTAATCTTTCTTTTTATGTGTCAGTGAGAAAAAATTATTATTTTTATTTACTAATAAAATATCGCAGATATTACTTGAGAAATTATTATAAAAATTTGAAATCTAAAGTTTTTTCTTCCTTTTCTTTTTCGCAAAATTTATCGATATAATTTGAATTTTTGCTTTAGGGAGATATTTTTTCACTTTTTATGATATATTGAAATTTAAAGAACACATTTTATAAATTCGGAATTTTCGATTCTGGATACGTCGGAGGATTAAAATTGTCGATGGTGATTTAAAAAAAGGATCCAAATGTTTCATAGATTAAAATTATAGTTTTATGCATTTTTTTGTTCTAAGCAGTTCTTAATAAAGATCTCGATATTTAAAAGAGCTAACAATAAAATATTCTCGAAATTTCTTCATAAATAAACCAGTATTCTACAAATGTTTGATATCATGATAATTATCGATAATATTATGAATAATTACAGAAATTTGTTAATTTTTTCTTTTTACAAAATAAACGCATAAAAACGTGTCAAAAAAATGTAAAAAAATTAATTCGAATATCTGTAACAGACGTTCTTGAATAATTTGAAAAAAAAAAACCTCAAAGTAAAATAAGACATTTAAACAATTAGAAAAATATTAATATTAGATAAATTTCCTGATATTTTGATAATTACAGATAGTGGAATACATGTTACTAAACTCAGGTAAATAATTAATGAGTAGTGCAAGCTAATATCAGCATGCACTATTGCGCATGCGCAGGATTTATTTTTTTTTGTCCCCTTTTTATCTTGCACTCAAATAATTAAGAAGCGTTATGGCGTCCCACCATTTAAAAAATTTTATTTTATTTGCATTTCTTTATTACCTACGGAAACACTACCTATAGAATAGTTATTTTTTATCTACTTGCTTTTATTTTTAGTTATTAATAAATTGTATTAATTCTATTTTATATTGTGATCAAGAATTAATTTTTATTGTATTTTTTATTACTTTTATTAGTGGCCACAATTCTTCCATATGGCTATTTAGCTTGTAAATTAAACGTATTCGTTCTTTTAATGAATAATAGCTGAATTACAGAGATTCGAGAAATTATCATTTGATCAAATTTCAATTAATTATAATTACATCGAACATTATAGTGTAACGTAATGATCGAATAATAAAAAAATTATTGATTGTTAGTATTTTAATCTCTTTTTGCATTGTATTAAAATAATTTATTTTTATATCTTTCGAATAATATTTTAGTTACAGAAATTTGGTACTTTTTCTTTTATGAATTAGATGCATAAAAACATTGTCGTTTATTTATTTATAAAAGAGTTGTGGCGACCCTGCTATAGTCCGTGCAGGCGCGGGATTTATGATTCTATCTGCTCTCAATCTCTCTCTTACTATCATAAGTATAATTGATAAAGAAATATGATAAAAAAATAAAATCGTAACTAAAATTATGCTATCATTAATTAACAATTTGTACTACATTATACATATATGTTCACATCAGTGAATAAAAGTAAAGCATTTTACTTCACTGATATATGTTTTAAACAAAATAAAGTTGTGATGTTACTAAATGTCAATGTAATACAATTAAAATAAATGCGTGACTATTTTTGCAATATTTAACATTAAAAGAAAATTTAAAAAAAACATATAGATATAATTAAACAAATAATAGTTAATCAAATTTCCTAAAGTAAAAATAATTTTCTATAAAAAAAAAGTATAGATAATGTGATATCTAATATGATAAATATATTACACATATATGTCAATCACGCAAAAAATAGATATATGTATAAACATTATGTATACCCATATAATAACCATTTGATTAATTATATTAAATTATATGACACTTGTACCTTTATGTATAATATTTGAATGATATAAAAATGATATGTAATGACATACTTGATTCACATATATATGTATATGTATAGATGACATTTTATTATAAAGTTTGATTATTAAAATATATTAATAATTTATTATTTGATTTATTGACTCTTTGTAACATAATAAAACATTATGAACTAAAATAAACAAATTGTCATTCTTATTCTTAACTAGATTATTACTTTTGTATAACATTGACACAATTTCTTATTATATATGGAATAAAAATAATTCTAAGCTTGATATAAAGTAATATCATATTTGTAAGTTGTTTTATATAAATAGGAATTTTTTAAATCTTTAAAATAATTATTTGACTAATTTAAAAAAGATACATGTTAATTTATTTTGATATAAAAATCTAGAGTAGCTTTTGTATAAAAAAAAAACCCATATAATTATACATAATTATTATTTTATATTTATATAACATTATTATTTCTGTACACTTGTGCTCATATAAAAAATTATACACATTACATATATAAAATTATAAAATTATTATATAAATAAACATATATATCTCTATTCATTCGTGTTTGACTCTACACAATGCAATATATGATTTTTTGGTAGACAAATCATGCCATCCTACTGGACCCTTTTCACAATCAGCGCAAGCTAGATACTTGACATTATCTACTGTATGCGATACACCAATATTTTCAAAAGTGTACATATCTTCCACTAACCAGTAGTTCGAAATAACTTCTGACTGATTATCTTTACCTTCTCCTTTGCTATGAATATAAGGTAACGCAAACTGCAAAAAATTTTTACATTATTATTTATTCATCTAATTGCAAATTATCTATTTATGGCAAGTTTTTAAGAATGAATGTTTTGCACGAATAAAAAATTTATATAGAGTATATAATAATTCATATATAATAATAATCGATACAATTTTTAGATTACAATTGGCCTGCAAAATTAATTAACAATATTAAAGCTACATAAATATATTTAATTAAATTTAAAAAAATAAATAAAAGAAATAATCAATAAGAAGTATGATTCTTTCAATATTGAAATGTTGCTACGTTCATAGTATACATAATACTAACCTCCATATTTATTAACCTGGCAGTCCCAGCATTAAGCATTTTCGAAGGGCAGAATGTACAATAAATTTTCGTTTTATTCTTGCCTTCTGCGTCCTTTTTCGTCTCAATGATCGTTTCAATCATATTCGTTGACATTAGGTCCATTCTTTATAATTGGGATCTGTTCTTTATAATTGAACCGAATTGGACGCTGACGCTGAACTCTGCAGTAGTTGACTATTTCAGAGCACTTCAGAGTTTATCTTTTTCTCTTCACATTGGAAGGGAGGTGTAGCTCAGTGGAAACTTGCCGCGGTAGCCAATCAATTTACAACTTTTCCATTAGAGCAAAAAATTGATTGGATACCGCGCGCGTCATCTTTAGCCGCGCGCAAGCATTATCGCGTTCTGTCGTTCAGATCGTTCTGTGTGCAGGAGTTTTATGTTTGCCGGTCAGCTGATCACTAGTCCCTTCTGTCGACTCTTAAAAATTTATTTTGAGATAAATATCGACGAATATTATTGAAACAATTATTGAGACGAAGAAGAACACAGAACACAATAACAAAAGCAAAATCTATTGCATATTTTGCCCTTCTGAAATTGTCAAAGAGAAATTAATAAATATGGAGGTGAGTATTGTGTATATTGGAAGTGTGTATAGTGATATTTCAATATTGAAAGAATTATATATAATTGTTTGATTGAATTATTATGTTATTTCTTTTCCTCGAATGAAAAGGATCCAAAGTGGATTGAAACATTTGATATCAATACAATTTTATGTCATATAGTAAATTGTTTTCACATTATGAATCATTTACTACATAGTTTCTAATTGGTCTTTCTTTTTATTCTATTAATATTATTTGAGGCTTTTTTTTAATAATTTTATTATTTTTACTGTACTTCATAAACGAATTAATAATACAGAAAGATAAAAGTAAGACCAAGATAGAGATTGTACACAATGTTACAAAAAATATTTGTTAATAAAAACTAAACAAAGATAATAAAATGTAAAGAATGCTTTATTTTAATTAGTAACACAGAAAAGTTTAATCAGTATTTCACACTCATAGACAAAATCACGACGTGCATCGCTGAAGCATAATGCTTTAACACCGTCTGTGAAAAGAAGAACTAAAGTCTTAGCTAAACCAGTTACACCACTGCAAGAAGCTAGAATGAGATTACATGTCAGTACAGTGCCTAAGTCATTGCCTTGTAGAGAAGAACAATTCAATGACATTTATACATTTTTAGAAAGTAAATTAATGGATAATAGTGGAGGGTAAATTTGTTTTAATAAATATTTTTTAACATTTATTTTTATTTATTAAGACTAAAATATTATGCACAAATATTAATTGCAGATGTATCTATATAAGTGGCGTCCCAGGTACAGGTAAAACTGCTACTGTAAATGAAATTATAAAATGTTTAAAAAGATCGGTGGAAAAAGGCAAATTAAATAATTTTGAATTTGTTGAAATTAATGGAATGAAATTATCTGATCCCAGACAAGCTTATGTTCAGATTCTAAAGCAATTAACTGGAAAAGTTTTAACATGGGAACAAGCATATAATGCACTAGAAAAAAAATTCAATAGCAATGCTAAGAGACCAATGACATTGTTACTTGTCGATGAGGTATATATAAATATGTATATATATATATATATATTATTTATAGTATCTTTATTTATTTCTTATTTAATTTCGTATTTTTTAAATTTGTATCAATGACTTTATGTTGTTATTTTTATTATTTAATTTTATTGCATTAATTTTCATTTTTTTTATTTGGATTTTATAGCTTGATTTATTATGTACAAAACGACAAGATGTGATATATAATTTATTAGATTGGCCTGCTAAAGCTTTTGCACGATTAATAGTCATTACTATTGCAAATACTATGGATCTTCCAGAAAGAGTTTTAATGGGTAGAGTCACATCACGATTAGGTCTTACTCGAGTAACTTTTCAACCATACAATCATAAGCAATTGCAAGAAATAGTATTGACTAGACTTAAAGATGTAAATATTTTCAAAAATGAAGCTTTACAATTAATTGCACGGTAAGCATTATATTTAATTTCTATTTAATTTTTTTATGTCTTTATTTATTTGTATATATTTTCTTGTGTTCAATTCTCGATTTAATGACTTTGTCTCGATATTTTTTTCTTCATCTCAAGGAGTAAAGTATTTTAAACAGCTCTAAATGTTTATGGACTACTTTTTTACTTACAAAAAATTATTAATAGAATAATATATGATTAAACATTTTAGTTAACAATATCTTTTTATTAATAATATTTATTTTTTATGTATATTAGGAAAGTATCTGCGGTATCAGGTGACGCTCGCCGTGCTTTGGACATTTGTCGTCGTGCGGCAGAAATTACCGAAACACGCAATGGTGTTACAGTAACCATAAATGACGTAAATGAAGCTTTGTCAGAGATGATAACAAATCCAAAGGTTCAAGCAATAAGACATTGTTCGAAATTTGAACAAGTATTTTTGCAAGCCGTATGCTCAGAAGTTACACGAATTGGTGTTGAAGAAGTTTGTTTCATAAATGTTTATAAACAATTTGAATTTTTATGTTCCTTTAATGGTTTGTATATAGATAATTAATGCTAAAAAAATGATATAAAAAAATTTTTCTTTTTTATAATTTTTTTATATTTTTTTTTTTTTTAGGCTATGAAACACCCAATATTACACAAACGCTTGATATTTGCACAAAATTAGATGATTACAGATTGTTAATATATGAATATTCAGGTAGTAATATACACCAAAAGATCTTATTAAATGTTTCAAAAGATGATATACATTATGCATTACAAAATATTGATCTCGGTTGAAGAAATAATATAGAGCATAAGATTTAGATTAATTCTAATTTATTATTTTATTATATAGGATGTATGTGCACATTCTCACAAATTACAATAATATTTTATATTTTAATTATTGAATTTATAATTTAAATATTTCTGTAATACTGTAGTGTAAACCAATCAGGATAAATAGAATTTTTGATAAAGGTTGACTTGTATTTTTATTTTACATATATCACGTCGCGACAGAACCTAGTGATTAAACGTATGTATATATTCAGAGTTATTATATACATTGAACTATACTATATAGCTATTGGGTAGCAGCAAATCTATTATTGGAAAAATTATACAACTCAAGTTCACGGTCGAACATTCCCTCTCATTCATATAAATAGTCTGTCACATATCTGTATCCTGTATTCTGTATTCTTATTATAATGTCATGTAAGTAATGTGTTATTTTCTTTTTCAATGTGAAGAAAACTATATTAAGTTAAATTAAGACTACCCAATATATATAATATTTATATAAATATATGTAAATTTAGTAATGAGTGGTGATAATATCGAGGAAGAAATTTTTTCGTTATATAATGCTCAAAAGTGGAAAGAAATCACTACTTTATCTTGTACAGCTAATGAATTCAGAAGATTATCATGGGTATTACCAGATATAGATGATTTGTATTGGATGAATAATATTATACAAAAGTATAATCTATTTGGAATTGCAAGTATTGGTTGTGGTTGTGGATTACTAGAATGGTTATTACAAAAATATTCAGGTAAGTTTTTGAAATGAATAAGAATATTAATACATATTTTCTTTTAACAATGCTTTTACTTTCTTTTTGATATATTTTAGGATTAGACATTATAGGTATAGAATTGGATAGTTCCTGGTGGAATAGTAAATATTCTCCACCTAAATTCTTGAAAAATATAATTTTTGTTGAGAAAGAGTTAACGAAAATTCAGATACCAAAACGATATGCCATGTTATTTTGCTATTTTAATAATAGTACTGCATTCTGCAATTATATAGAAAATTACAAAGGAAGTTTAATTCTCGTTATTGGACCTATGGAAGGATGTAATTGTACAACAGATCCACTACCATTTGATAAAAAATTTGAACAATATAATTGGAAATTAATAGATAAGAAAAAACTTGTACGTTCCAAAGATTATATTACTGCATACATTAAACAAAATACAATTATAATGTAAAAAAGATAAAAACTATATAAATTATGAAATTAAATAGTATTTCTTTTTAGCTATATAAAAGAAATAAATTTAAAAAAATTTATAAAAAAATGTGCAAACTATGATTTGCGTGCCCTATTGTAATTTGTATTTGCGCGCGCAACAGTTCCTTAGTTGTTATTGGTTGCTGGACATGAGATAATAAGATCAATGGCGAATATAAATATAAAAAATTGTAAATTTTATGTATATAATATAAATCTACATTATAATATAAAAATTCTATTCAATTTTTACTCTTTGATTCTTATAGTGTAGATTAACTACTATTAGGTTATGTATCAATTGATTATTCCGGCTGAATACAATTAATAATAATTAATATATTATTTTTTTTTTGCTAAAATTTTTCTATATATAAGTTGTACGTATTTAATCTATATATAAGTTACATGTACTTACTCGGACATTATATTTATTATTTATATTTGTATTTTATATAACTTATATTTTATAACTATTACAGTCATAGGTCACAATTTTCTTTAGCGTTCCTAAACTCATTCAAAAAAATATATCAGAAAGCAAATTTGATTGGCTGTACATATTACATATATTATGTACATATTACATATATTATGTATATATAAATGCAATGGTAATTTCTATCTTCTGTATTTTTTAATTTTAAAATGTTAAATTAACAATATAATTTTATATACAATACATATAAATAAGCAAATAAATATGCAGAAGAAAAGGTCAATATTTTGGAAGGTGATGATATTGGTCATTTTAAGCAAAAATGTTTATATGAACAATGAGTGTTTTATTATTCCGAATAATAATATAACTTCTATATATTGTTTTCATAAAAGTTGATAAATGCATATTGATGTAAAATTTTTGAAAATTTGTAAATTGTAAAAAATGAGTCATTCAAACAATAAATTAAAAACAATACATTAAATTTCTTTTCTTATCTATAATTTTGCAAATATACATTCAAACAGTTCTATCCTCGGAAACTTTGAAATAAAATATTTGTTTATAAAATATTTTTTCTTAAAATGATATCACCTCTCAGAATATAATATTTAATATTTATATTTCCTTTTGGGACACCTTGTATAATATATATAAGGTGTTCGGAGTCAATCGCATCACCCTGCAGGTGTAGAGCAAATAAAACTGAAGAGAAAAGACCTGTATTATATTTTTATAACTCTTAATAAAAGAGTTATTATTGAGTGAAGTGATATATATATATATATATATATATATATATATATATATATCTTTGATTC
>JBCAUJ010000113.1:1228383-1243392 GCA_038406275.1 Cataglyphis albicans | reverse complement strand
ATTATATATATATGAAATAGATAGAATACAATATATGTATATGAAATAGATAAAATACAATATATGTATATGAAATAGATAGAACACAAAATACTTTGAAAACAAAACGATTTTTATTTGCTGTTTATTATTAAGTAGTACAGAATAAAAAATATGTAACAACTTTGTGTTTTAAAAAAAATAATAAATTAAAGTTAGACTTTTTTTAAAACTTTCATTAAAACATATCATGTCGAAACTTCGAAACTATAACTTTTTTTGAATTTTGGTCAAGATTATATCAAGATTAAAACAAATTTTTTTTTATTTTTACAGTTGTCACTGATGTTAAATGATAAATACGCATGTAGTGCTGCTATAATAAACAATAATTGGGCTGTAACAGCAGCCCATTGTATAACAGCGTGAGTAAAATAATAAATTCAGAAATAATAATTTCTAAATTCTCATTATATGGTTACATATAAGAACATATATTTTTTATTTTACTAATAGATATAATATATCACAGAGTTAATGATCCTCTTAACGAAATCACCGTATGCAGTGGATCCTCCATTCTTTACGAGAATTGTGTCCTTCACAATATTGTTGATTTTTCTGTACATGAAAACTACAATAGCATGATCAATGATTATGATATTGCTGTTATCAAAGTAACACCTACGTTTACATACAATAGTTTTACGAAAGCTGTTGACTTGGCACCAGATAACGCCGAAAATGTCTTTACAGAATGGGGTGCAGTTTGCGGCTGGGGATATTATTTGGTAAATTGGAATTATTATAATGAGATAATCGATATTATAATATAATATAATAATATAATATAATATAATAATAGTATTCTCTCTTTTTTTGAAGTTCGCTTCTATGTATGTGAAAGAAAATAATCTTGTATAAAATATACACAGGTAATTGATGGTTATATCGATCCAGTTCTGCCCAAAACTCTGCAGTGTATCGAAATACCGCTAATAGAAAGAGAGTTATGCTGCGAAGATTATAAAGGTAGATACGTAATAACACCACGAATGTTATGTTATGGATATCAGGATGGAGCCGAAGATTCTTGTAAAGTAAGACTTAATTTAAGTCATAGCTCCCATTATACAAAGTGATTCTGAATAAGTGCGACAAATTTTAGGAAATGATTCTTTGTCGAAAATTAAGGGAGAGTCTTTCATAGAAATGCTTCTCATTGAGAAGTTACATTCCTCCAAAGGAGGAGGCAAAAATTAGATTTTTATTTTCTTATATGATATAATTATTTATTTTCTTATCTAATATAATTTTGTATTATTTTTGTTCCATTTTTTCTCAATATTTATTATAATTTTGTTTTGCTTGCTTTTTTATTTTAAAATTCAACTTCTCGTAACTTGAAATCTATGCCATTTAGCATCGTGCTGAACGTATTTTATTTTATTTTTTTATTTTTTTTTGAAAACTTAAATATCTTTACAAAACTTAATTAATTTTACAAAAAAAATTAAAATAATAAAAAGATTTTTAAAGGAATAAAACTTTCAAACGCATATTTTTAGATAACCACATTTCGACCCTTTAAAAAATTCTAATAAAAAATTAAATAGGGATTGCTAATTTTATCTTGTTATAACGATACTGCAGGATTAAAAAAAAAGATTAATAAGTCTTTTTACTAATAAAAAATATTCATCAAATTTTATTTTTTTAACGTCCCAAATTTGCAAAAATTAAAGGTATAATTTTCACTTTCCCTTATAGAAGAATGTAATTCCTCAGGAAAGAATATAGTAGTATATATTGAAAGACTCCCTTTAATTTTCGATAGAGAATCTAAAAATTCTTGCACTTATTTAAAATTACCTTGTTTATTAATCAGTCATTATTAATAATAATTATTAATAAATACAAATAGGGTGATTCTGGAGCATCGCTAGTTAACAAGGATAATATTCTGCTCGGTGTAACTTCATGGGGAGACGGTTGCGCAGAAATATATTCACCCGGCGTATACACTAATGCTATATATCTTCGACATTGGATTAAAAATAAAACTAAAATGAATATTTAAGATATTTATTAATACTTATTACCATAAGTATGTATACGTGTTTTTTGCGATATAATACAAGTTTTAAATTTATGTTTAATTTACAGAATTAAGAAAAATATCATCTTATCAACGTCTGATTGAAAGACACTTTCAATGATACAAAATTCTATTATTTTTTCAAAGAAAAGTAATAAAAACGTCAAGTTTACGCGTCTATTCAAGAAATTGTTATACAAAAATGTTATTTCTTCTACAAACATGATACTAGAAAATTGCGCTAAATAAAAATAAAAATCATGCATAAGAAATTTAATTTTTTAATCATTATATTTTAATATTAAAATTGTTTTATTAAGTAAAGTGTAATATAATTTGCTATGTTTAATAAAATTTAATAAAATAATTTTGATATTGAAACATATTAATAAAAGAATTAAATTCTACACTGCATAATTTTTATTTTTAATTGATGTAATTTTCTCTGATATTATCCTCTCTAAAAAAGGCAACTGAGTGAATTCAATTTGTATCGAAATATTGTGGCCTCCGGTTTTCCGTGATGCTGATTGGTTCTATCATTGCGCTTACTTCGTAAGTGGCTGTCATTGTATATTTTGACAGTTATGTGTGACAATAAAGCCTTGTGATGAATCACAAGGAAAAATTTATTTGGGCTATATTTTTCCCTGAATAACAATAATAGAATCTATTATTCAAGAACGAATATAGAAATTCGTGTTTCAACAATATTTTCTTGAGTAAAATACGTTCAAAAACTATCTTATTATATATATTAATATGACCACTGAAGAAAATTTCAAGATAATTTTCTAGACCTTTCTATGCTTTAATCAGATCATTAGTATTCCTTTTTTTAAATTATATTTATCTTTTCATTATTTCTAATCTTAATCTTTTCTTTACTGTAAACAAAAGTTCTTTTCTGTGTATATGTTCAAAAAAAAAAAAAAAAAAAATTCGTCGGAAATAAAAGATAAGTTTTACTTTCATAAGCTAATAATAAATCGTATTGTGCTCAAATTGCATGTCATAAATCATGCCAAAATTCAATACTAAAAATCTATGGTTTATACATTATTATTCTCCACCTTTTACTTTTTTAAAAAATATACCTGAAGATCTTTCTCGTTTGCCGGAGGTCCACGATTGGTCGATCGTGTGATACGACGACCAATGATGGCGCGGCATATTTTTTTCGTTTAAGGGCGCGAAACCCGATAACCTACGCGCTGCCGCATACTTTCGAGTTGACAATTCGCCAGTACACACACAGTGTTCTTCCATTTCTTCCATCAGTTTCTTGAGAGAATCTTGAGACGTTAGTTGCGATATTTAACTGAGATAATACAATGTAAGAATACGCGTCTACTTTTTCAAAAAACAATAACGATATGATGAGCAAATCTAACGAGAACGAGATGGCGGCGTCTGGGTCTGAGTACCTGGCGGCGGGTAAATTCAATGATGCTCAAGCATGTGATATCGAGTTGGCGAAAGCCCAATTGCCGATATCAAATACTCACAGAGATGCCATCGAAGCTATAATAACCAAAATCAAGACTGCCTATGAACGCAAGCTCTCTGAGACGTTGAAAATGCACGACGAGATGGTTAAGAAATGCGCCAAACTTCAAGTGGATTTTAAACGTCTGCAGGATGATTCCAAAGATCTCCAAAGCGAGTAAGTTTTTTTTCTTATTCTATAAAGCAGATTGGATTTCAAAGAATTTGCTTATACGCCAGTTGGTGTTTTATTAATGTTTTTAGATTATATAAATTTTTAAACATATGTAGATTAATTTTTGTAAAAGTATGACGTTTTAAAAGCCTTTGGATAATTGAAGAATGCAATGTTAATCATGTTCAATAATCAGACAATTTTTTTTAATGTGAAGAAAAGTGATAAGAATATTTAAATAATTATTAAATATTTGACAATGAAAAATTTTATTATATAAATGTTAATTCTCTTTCTGCACACTGTACTATACGTATACGTTCGGCGCATAAACGAAGCATTCTAAAATAAATAGCATTGTTGATGCGTCGCCAAACAAATATCGATTGGTTGAAGGGAGGTGTAGAAAAGGTGGTCCATGAGGTAAAATACGGTATTTTGATATAACGGTTTATTATATAACTAAATAATGGAATAAAATATAAAGAAAAAAATGTTCTTTTTTCTATTGCGATGTTAGATCAGGGACTGACTTTGTAGTCGCGCGGAAGAATGTCAAGTGCTTCCTCGCCCGATCCTTGAAAGCGTCAGAGCACGACTCGACATCACCGAAATACTGCTCAAAGATCAAATTTTTTTGAAACTTCGATTGCTTGGGTTAGAAATGTCGATGAACATCGAAAGAGCTCGTCAATGACCCAACAAGCTCTGTATCAATATTAAATTATTAGTTAAATGATATTTATGAACAAAATGTATAATTAATTACTTTACTTTTTTCATTAAAAAAATGATTATCTAAAACCATTTAACATTATAAAAGTTAGATCTATATATATAAATACAAGTAATACTTTTATGTATAGAATAATAAGATGAATCAAATGGTAAAAAGAAAAAATAAATAATTGTTATAAGAAAATATATTGCAAATAATTGCATACTTTTTTTTAAAAATAATTATTTTATATATATATATATATATATATATATATATATACATATATATTATTCTGTATATAAAAATATTACGATATAATTATCTAACACTAAATAATTTTCGAGATATTTTATATTTTATACTAAAAGTCAGTCAGATTAAGATACAAAATAACTCAAAAAATTTTTAATGAAAAAATACATTATTATAGTGTTTTGGAAAGCTCTTGACATAAGCTATAAGAATATGCAATAAAAAATAGGAAATTCTATTTAAGAAATTAAAGGTGTCCTTGACTTGACCTTAACGATGCCATCCAATGTCAAATCAATGACACCATCTTATGGTCCCCTAAAAAATACAATTTTTGTTGAAAATGTTTTTCTTTAAAATGCTTAGTTTTTGAAAGAAAAGGGGTGCATGGGTTAGGACCCTATATATACAGGCGTATATACTTTGTGAGCTTTGTTTAATATATAAAATGTATTACTTATATTATAGTATTTTGAAGGGTATCATAATTATGTTAGGTTAAAGTTTACCTAAATTGTTGCAAGTTTAAAAAAAATAAAAAAAGATATTTAATTATTTTCTGTTTAATTTGACATATATTTTACTATGTAGCTATTATATAGCTAATTATATTGCGTTGATGTGTCTATGCGCGCGCATGTGAGTGTTAGTGTCCCACTGAAACCACTTTTTTTAGTTTCGATCAAAATCGAAATTTTTAAAAGAACAAAAGCTTACAAAAGCTTTATTAAAATTAACGATTAAAAAAATATTGTTAGAAAATGAAATTCATGTATTAATATTCTTATAAAATAAGATTTTATTAAATATCTTATTAAAATATAAAAATAAATTCTTCGAAAGCCCAAACAATATTACGAAATAATATGTTATAAAGCATTATAATATTATTATAATATTATTATATTATAATATTATTATATCATCATATTATTATTAACTATATTGTATTAATTATATTAACCTCAACTTTCAAAGTTACAAAATATTATAGTTATTATTATAATATTAAGATTATACAAAAGTTTACACTCAAATTGTTTTTACTTGAGCTTAATAATTAAATTTTGTAATTAGCAATTAAACTTAAATAAAATTATACTACAACATAAAAATAAAAATTTTTCGACATTTTCGCTCGATTAAATTATTGCTTAATTATGCTATTCGCATAAGTTTGCCCAACAGAGCTAAATAACTATTCGCCTACATGGCAAATAAAAACTTCGTTGTAGCTTTCTATAATTGCAACTAGTTTCGGTTGCCCAAATTTTTTTTTAATTTCGACCGAAACCGAGATCAAACTCAAAACTCGTGATTTTTGATGGAAATTGGCTGCAATCGACAATAAAATTGAATTTTTAGTCGGACTCTAATGCATATATATATATATATATATATATATATATATATATATATATGTAAATAGTTTCCAAATAACGAATTTTATATGATTTTTGTGTTTTGCATCTATGTATGCACACGCAGAAAGTGAAGACTATAACTTTTGAAGAAGTAAGTTGCCCCACCCCTCAATTGTAACTATGGCTAGTTGTGCTTCTCTTATTCTTAAGCTATTCACGTATTCAGTGTGAGATCAGTGTCAGTCAGAGCGTCAATCAGTGCGTTTAGACGGTAGAGCTCCGTCTTGCGTAGTGTTATACTATTTTGTGAAGCCTGTCGCGCCAACCGAGGAAGAACAGTATTTTCGGTGTTTTGCGCTCGAACCACATATCTCCTAAGATATTTCGAGGTGAGTCAATAGAAGATGGCAAGTCAAAAGAGCAACCGGCTGCTGAACACGTGCGCGTTTCTGCTTGCGTCGTCAACGCACCATTTAGAATCTCATAAATAAATAGGGTAATAAATAATAACGACAAATTTTGCATATTATATTTATCCAAGCTGAAATGACAAAGATTTTATATATCATATTTATCATTCAGAAATAGATCTTTTCCAGCAAATGATTACATGCTGAATTATAAATTGACATTAGTTAAATGTTAATTTATTAAACTTTCTTAATATTTAATATTTAATATCTTAATTATATATCACAAATTAAAAGTATATCAAAATATAAATTAAATGGAGAGAGAATAGTTTTATTTTATTTTTTTTTTAATTTAAATATCTCACTGACACATAGAAATTAATATTGCAATTTATATATATTATATTTTATATAAAATATATAGCCATATAAACATAAATTTTCAGAATAATGTTACTTATTTAGAAACAATTAATTTCTAAATTAATAATTATAAAGGATGGATGAAGATAAGTGCCTTCAGTTGTATTATTAGTAACATTAATAAATATATAAATTGTATTTAAATATTTACTTTTTATTTACAGTAATACAAGCATGATTTAGACATTTTCTGTATCTTCTCAATAACTACTTAATAAAATCGCAGAGAAATATTAATGATACATCAATAAAACAAAAATGATAATAATGACGTCTAAATAAATAAGATAATTTGTCGCTTTAAATAACACTCGCAACAAAACAAAGAACAGACTATATCTTGTGCTATGAGTATAGGATAGATCTATTTAAGTTTATTTTTTACTATCTGCGCATTGTAATACTACTATCGATTTTACGTATGTGTCTCATGTAGTCATATATGTGTAAAAATCTGTGTGGTACACAAATATGCTCTATAAAAAAACTGCGAGCAAATGCTAAAAAAATATGATTTTTTATGATTGTTGACGACCAGATCCAAGTTCGCAGTATGTTTCTTAATGGACGGTATTAAAATAAAAAAATATTTTTATACTTCCTCAGAACTCAATATGTTCTATATTTATGAAGATATGAAAAAAAATTGATTCTGCATATTTATGAAAAAACAATATTTTTGAAACAATTTGAAGCCAATTTATCGTCATTCGTCTCTTCTAAGTAAAATTTTTGAATTTTTAAATTAATATTTTCAAATATTTTTACATTAATATTTTTTATGCAATTTATATTTTACTATTTCAATTTAATTAAATAAGAATACTTTTTTAAAACATTGTTAAAATATGATAAAAATAAATGTTACATCAATTAATTTTTTTTTTTATTGTATTATTTATTAATATTTATAATCGTATTAAGGAAATTACAAGACACTAAGAAAAGAATTGTATTATAAATATTAGCAAGAAGAGTCCATGATAATTTTATTTCAATATTATTAGAGAATATTATTATTAAATTTGTATTGATTTTATAGAAAAATATTTTTATATTTACTATATATATTCGTTTTAGATGCATTTTATCATTTTTTATATAGTTAATTTTTATCATTATTATAATTATTAATTTTATCACTTTTTATATAGTTATCTTCTTCTTAAAGAAGAAAGATAATTCTTGAAGAATTATGATAAATGCAATTAAATTTTCTTTTATCAATATTTTTACTTTCATTAAAACCCAAAACTATTCTTGCTTTTAAAACAAAAATATTCTTTATCACATATTTTTTATTGTACATATAAAGATGAATTCAGGTTAAATAATACGTACATGTGATCAAACGTGATACTCTCTTCCTTCCTCTCTCTCTCTTCCTCTTTTCTTCTCTCTTTCTATAAATCTATTATAACACTTTTAGAACTCCGTTAATAAAATTTACGTTTTCGTGTAATACATTCTTCTTAAGAATTATTTTGAAAGTTTTGTGTTACTAATTACTTTTGTTCTCCGGATATCTTTGGTAATATAATATAAAGAATAAAGGAACTAAGAAATGTTATCATAAACACAAAATAAAGAATTTAAATTATGATGAATAATGACTTATACAATACAACAAATAACAGACACAATGGGAAAATAAAATAACAAGTATAAAAAAATAACATATTATATACTAATAAAAATTATTAAATTTTTATTATGTATTTAATTAATTCAATTACTTACGTTAAAGAAAAAGTTGGTGGATAATAAAATTTATATCATATCATATATACATACATTATATCTTTAGACGATCAGAAAAATGTTCTAAAATGTCGATTTGTTAAAAAAAATTAATATTATTTTGCAATATTTTTTTTATAACAGAATTTTGTTGTTATTTGTACATTTTGTTGTTAAAAAATTCTTTTAAAAGATTTTCTTATAAGAATCAAAATCTATAAATCGATATTTTGGTTATTTTAAAAAATATTTATTCAAAAGCAAATATTTACATAAATAATAAATACATAAATATAAAGCATACATTAGAATTAATCACAATACATATGTTACATGCTTGAATATATACATTAGATTATACAGAATATTTTATAGAGAATAAATCCATTTAAGTACAATATAAAATATTACATGAATGGCACACAATAAATGGCGATCAATAATAATTTATGATTTTATTTGATTAGTAGTTATTGTTTGTAATATGTTGTGATAATTTTTTATATTTTTTTTTATATTTGTTGACTTATATATTTTTGATAATTTGGTCAATATTTTTAATGTTGGATAAAAATATCATAACATTTAAATAACAAAAGATAAAAAAATTAACATTTATATATTAACTTTTATTTCTAAGATTTTAATAATCTAGTTAATTAGAAACTAAGACTTTTAAATAGCAGTTATCTCAAAAAAAAAAAGAAATAATTGTATTGCTATATTTTTCTTTTTAAATAAAATTACTTTAGCATAAATATTTTTATATTTTTAATAATTTATGTAAATAATTAAGACCAATAATAATTGAGACCATATATTTATATAGAACATATATATGCAAATAATTCATTATTATCTTTCAACATATTAAATGTTGAAAGATATTATATATTGTTTCTAAAACAAAAATCTTTATAAAAATGTCAAAAAGATTATTATTAAGGATGTTCTGAATATACAATAGTAGCAAAAAGTTGTCAAAATTAAAAAGAAAACATGTTTCTTACGTTTATACTGTTTGAAAAATTAAAAAAATAAATCTGAGTTATGAAAAAAATTAAAGTATTACTAAATAATATGGATTTTAATGAGATTCTTCGTAAAAGAAAATAGTTGTAATTAATATTTTTCCTAATTTATAGCAAAAATGATCGTGAATATCTTTGAAATCAACTGTAAAAAACAATGAAAAACGAGTAATTTGCAGAAAGGGAGAAAAAGACAGATAATATTTTTCTACAATTTTTAATAAATAACTTTTAAACGAATAAGTGGATCTAAATCATTTTGTACAAATATTTATTAGAATTTCCCTAATATATGTGAAAATTTTTATTTCATTGGTAATATTTTTTCCGTGTCAAATTTGTCAATAAGTACTACAATAGGCGACTTTCCATACGAATCAATAGTAACTTTAAATTTAAATAATTTCCAAACCGTTAAGAGAATTGTGTTCAGTTTTTGCACAAATATTTAGAAGAAATAGTGAAACGTCTATGAAATTTTAATGCTTTTGTTAGTTTCGATATATGACACATACATCCTTAACTAAAACATTAATATTTTAACAAATTAATAATTCAGATTTTTTGGATTAAGGATACTACTAAAGAAAGTTCATTCTAAAAGTGATATTTTGCTTTTTACGCGAAAAAAGATGTTTATTTTAAAAATATTTTAATTAATAAAAATTATCGGTATTTTAATTTTTCATTTCTTTGAAGCATTAATTGTATGTGTGTGCATAATATCATATCATAATAATAATATTTAAACAATTAAACTATAATTAAATGAGAAAACTGGTAGATAAGAACCAAGGCATGGATATCGGTATGCAAACTTGCACTATTATTATTAAATTTTATTAACTATTGCGCATTAAAAAATGTATGTTTTAAACTGTTTTTTGGTCTATTTTTAACATAAATAATATAAATATATAAAGATTAAATTGTAAACCTTGACATATACAATATTTGCAATTGCAGTCAAATGTCAAATTAAAAATAATAATAAATAGAATAAAGGCTCACTAAAACCTGCATGGAATGTACAAATAAGTGAACAGCGTCCAAATACTATCGCCACACTGTGAACCGTAGGTGGATTACCAATAATTTATATTGTTTTGCTGGTTTACAATATAAATTATACGATATTATAATCCTCTGACGATATAAATTATACAATATTATACAATATTAATCCACCGACGATGTAAGTTTAGGCACGATACACGTGTTTGGACACCGTCCACTTATTTGTATAAATTCCACGACGGTTTTAGTGAGCATCCATTTTGCCTAGACAGTATAAGAAGGCTAAAAGACATCTTAAAGATCGTCTAAAAGACGATAAGATATTTTTAAGTCGTTTTTTAGGAACACATACTATTTATATGATTATTATTTTAAATTTTAAATTTGATTGCAACTGCAAATATTATGTGTGTCAAGTTTTACAATTTCAATTTAATCTTTATATTTATATCCATGCTGAAGATGGTCCAAAAAACGATCTAAAATGTACATTTTTAATATACATTGATTAATAATAATAAGTTTGCACACCGATACCCGCGTCTTGGTTCTTATCTATCAATTTTTCCATTTAATTGTTCTTACCCTGAGCCTATTGCTGTTATTATTCAATTACACATTATGTAATTTTATAATTACGATAGTAAAACATTATATAATAGGTAATATTGACATAATATTAGTTAGAGTTATAATTTGTTTGTTTACATTATATGATGTATCTATTATGTATACCTTTCCGATCTGTTTGGACAAAATTGATTTATCATATAATTCTTGCATTTCAGCTATAACTCACGTATAAATTCTAAAATACATTCTTCAATTATTATTGTCTCTATCTGATTTAAAGCTATGTTTATTATCGATCTTGTATAATATCTTTCCTTGAAAAACGATCTTTGACAAGATGTGTTATATTCGCGCTAGGTTTTCCAACTGTCAGATTGTTGACATTGATGTCGCTCACATATATATGCTTACACACACACACACACACACACACACACACACACACACACACACATATACTTGCAATCATAGATGCTAAAAGGTGTTTCCTATCATTTCTCTATCTATCGCGATTTTGAATCTATGTATTTTGTGCCTGCCAAAATCATTAGTCGTTTTGATACCATTATATGAAATAAATCTCGTCTTGATCTCGAACCACTTATTCTTTCGTTTTAATCTCAAATTGAATTTTAATATCATCAGTGATCATTAGTGTCACTGCGTAATAATTGTATCTTGCATTCACTTTTCTCTCTTTCTAAATTTCATTACATTTTTATCTGGCCCAAAATGCCTATATCAAATTTACTTTAATTTAAAAGAAGCGATGTGTTTTTAAACAGTTATTAGTAAAATTTAATCATTTATTTTAATAACGTATTATTTCTGAGGAACTCGATCAAAGATATTTTCACAGAAAATTTTTGGTATAATAAATTTATTTATAGAGAGTCAGCTATTTTATAGCAAGATTTAAAGTCGAAATATTGATACTTTTTAAGTATTTATTAACAAAGATTTCTATTTATTTACGAAAAAAAAAATGATGATGCCAGCAAGTGTAAATAGGTAATTATTTACATTAACATATCCCTCCGATGACTTTGACTATGCTATAAATCAATGAAATATGAAAGACTCTTCGAATAAGAGCAGGATACTTTAATGCTTGTTGTCGTGACAATAATAGGTTGTCAGTAGATGTATCTAAACCCCCTCTAAACTGCGCGTTTATGTCTACAGTCATTTGTTTAATAATAAGCACAATGAGTGAGCAGACGATGCCTGTCTCGGTTGCGCAACGCATAATTATTGAATTTTTAAAGAACGCAATTTTGAACAAATATGTTAAACCAGCTGAAATTTTTGTGCAGATTATGCGTACAATTCGGTAAGAACACATTATCAAAGTTCCGAGTATGCAAAAGACATAAGCTTTCGTGAAGTAGTTGCAAGTTTGACTCAAGCGCGTCATTCAAAAACAAGGTTAGGTTTGAGAATAAATTCTGGATTTTTTATTAAAAACGACGGAGAAATAACTGTTTGTGAATTAATAAAGGAATTGGTATAAGTTATAGAAGTGTGCAAATAATGATTGGGAGTGAATTATGATTTGATGAAACATCACTGCAGGATGAGTGCCTCAAATTTTGAATGCAAATTAGAAGGCCATAAGAACTAAAATCTCTCAGAGATTTTTAGATCGTCATGCAGCAGAAGAAGACGCATTTTTGATGTGCATTCTCACATATGATGGATTAGTTTGAACTTTTTAAAAAAAAATCTTAGAGAAAGAAAAGTTCTACAATGACGATGAGGTGGAAGATTTCGCGCCCAATTGACTTCGTGTATTCGTCCTGCTGCTTTCTATGAAGCAGAGATGATGGAAGAAATTGTCATTGCGATGGCAAAAATGTGTGAACATTAGTGGATGCTATGTAGAAAAATAATTTTATATTAATTTTTATATGTATTAATTGAATAAATAATTTTCGAACGAATCTCGTTTATATTTGATCCATCCTAGTATGTATTAAAAAAAAAAGAGGATACTAAAAAGAACCTTTTTTTATTATATTATATGTTAAAATGCAAATAATTTTTAAATTGCATTGAGAGTATTTAAATAGAGAGTATATAAAATACACGAGATATATTCCCCCTTGACAATTCTTGACAATTATTAAGATAATGATCCTGAGCAATTTTGAAAAGATTTTAATCATCACTCATACTTTATTAAAAAATTATTAACAGTTAAAAATGATAATGCAAATAAGTGTTGAGAAATTAGATAAAAGAAATTTAATTAATTTGCTCGGCGATAAAATACAAACGCGCCGCGAGAAGAAATAATCCACCATATTTTATAAGAAATATTTTATAATAAATTATATTTCATAATCATTCCGACATTATCATATTGTATATTATTTATAAAATAACGTATTTTGCGTAATTTGTGATCTACACAGCATGCTCGATTGTTTTTTATTATTTTTTATATACAAACTATTGTTTAATAATGATTATTTGATTCTTATTGCAATTACACTCCCATAAAAACTATAATTTTGCAGAAAAATATGTACAAAAAAATTGTAATGTAACATCAGAAATGTTTTAAAACTTAAAAATCATTTTCCTTTTTTTATACAACGATAATGAGAAATGTAAAAATAACAGAATTTTTTTTCTCTTAATTCTTTTTTTCAAATTATTAATTATTAATTCTTAATTATTAATTATTAATACATTATTAATTATAATATTTTTGTAGATAGGAATCCATTTTAAGCTAAAAGCAAAATTTTCTAAAATTTTGTCAGAATTACATCGAGATACTGGTTAAAATATCAATTTAACAATTTAACAATTTTTTAGAAACATTATCTCTCTTTCTTCCCTCTATTATCAAAACGACTAAGATCGAAGAATTTGCTTAAAATATGATGTTTTAATTGAAGAAAATTAACTTAAAAAAAAAATAGATCTTATTTCAAAGTTAAAATGTTTGGCAGACTCCCCTTACAAGTTTATTAGTTTGATAAACAAACGAAATATTCTATAATATGACAAACCTTTTGCGCTTATCCCATAAATATAAGAATATAATCTTATGCATCTGACCTTTTTCTATCTTGCCAGGTTGTTGGTCCAAGTTAAGTTATAAACACCGACTAGTGGTGGACGTCGCAGCAGACATTATCGATTTATCGCATGTGCCAGATACGCATTCTTGAATTGCTACCAAGAAACAGAAAGGAGAAACAGAAAACGACATGGCAAGTCGAATGAAGGCATTGTACAATCAGGTATTATACATGAATAGAATAAGAATCTATTTATGTGGGATTATACATATCATTTAAATTTGACAGAGATCTTAAACATTTAACTAAACGCTAGGATAATTAGCCTATATTTATATGTTTTATGATATTTTAAATTTAGATTAAAATAACAGTTAAAATTTGCGACCACAAATAGAGATTTATCTAGAAGTTAAGACGCAATGATAAATGTTAATAACAGATAATAAAGAAATTAACTAAAACACTAACATATTTAAGATGTTACATAAATATTCATAAAATTAAAATTTATATAAGGCTTATGTATATTTATATACAGGGTGGCCGAAAATTCGCGCAACACCCTTTAAGGAAAGGTAGAAAGTGTTATTCTGAACAGAAAAATCCTGTACCATTTTTTTCGATAACGCTTAATAAAAGAGTTTTTATTGTAAAAGGTAGAGGGTTAACACCCTCTACCTTTCCTTAAAGGGTGTTG
>JBCAUJ010000113.1:1204696-1224486 GCA_038406275.1 Cataglyphis albicans | reverse complement strand
TATATATATATACATTTTTATGTTATAAGTATATTATATTACATTATATTATATTATATTATAAGTTATTTTAATTTATACTTTGCATTTCTTTTATTATTTTTTTTTATTTGATATAAATTTTTTTATTTGATATATATTTGATATAAATTTTTTTATTTGATATATATGTGTGTCTTATCTTCTTCTTAAATTTTTATTTACCAAATAAAATATTTCAAAAAATTTCTAAAATATTTTCGAGTTGTGCTAATTTAATTTACTCACAAATATCTATTGTTTAAGGTAAGAAAAAATATATAAATATTATACTAATATTTCTGCTAGGTTATTTTTGAAAGACGACTTCTTCTGGGTTGTACTGCTCTTGTGGGGCTCTCGATATTCATATGGTCCGTGGCTATAGGAACTGATCATTGGTTCTCGATACGATCACCAGATGATCAAGGTTTACCTCTGGGAGATTCTGATATAGCTGGCAGAAGATTGCTTTATAAACACACGGGTCTCTGGAGAAGCTGTATCGACGGATTGGTGCCCGAATCGGAAATTTCACCGAAATTAGTGAAGTATAGTGAGTATGACTTATTGTTAATTTTTTATAAAATATAACAAAATTATTTTTTTCGATGATTAAAATCAACTTAGTTTTGTAAATGTGATCTTATACGATTATATGATATTTTCATTTTAATATAATTGAGATTTTAAGAGATGCTTTTTTTAGAATCAGATAATAAGATAAAAAAGAACATAAACAATTTAATAATTTTATATAAAGAAATATTTTGAGGCAATCAAAAATTTCTTAAGTGGAATGTCAAAACGCTTTGCGAAAGATTATATAATTTTTAAAAAATAGCATTGAAAAAAAAACTCATTCTAATTTAATTTAATTTTTGATGATCAACGAAAATTTCTGCTATTGTACTAAAAACATTGGCTCTTATTTTGAGCTCACATTTATATTATATTTAGAGTGCCGCATTTAGAGGCGCAGATAAATGTACAGTCACACGACTAAAGTCAGTCGTATTCTCATTGTACATTTATAGCACCTTTAACTTAGAAGTACATTTATGACTACCGTGTTGTATATCATGCTTATTACGTGCAATTGGCTGTCAAAGGTTCATTATATCACGCGGCACACGAGTTATAAATTTTTTTCCTTCAACGCAACACAAAACTCAAATGCTCATATAATTGTGACATTTCTTTCTTTTATTAACCGATATTTTTGTCGATCATTATAAATTTCAAAAATATATATTCTATTTCAAAATGCAGACCGCGATGTACCGCATTTATTGCCTAAACTTCGATCGCGTGGCCTTGTTTAAATTGATATATTTTAATATATAAAATAATATTGCAGTTAAATATGCCCACTCCAGCTAGTTTTACGCGCAAGATTTTTTTAGTCGTCCTAATTAATTCTTCAAAATAAAAATAGTGTAACGAAACGTACTTTTATTGAACTTTATGCAACTATATTTTTAGAAGAAATTTCAGAATCGATCAAATATCATTAATATTGTTATAAAAAGTTTTTATTATTTTCTATTATTAATTTTTATTATTTACAGAAACTTGATCTATAATAATTTTATTAATGAAATCAATTGTATAACAATGGTTGAATTAAGTTGTATGTGTCATGTGTCGAAATATTGAAAAAAAGCTTCACAAAATTTTGTAGACTCTTTCTCCTATTTATACTAATTTATACTATTTTTTCTGAACATTTATTAGTGCAAAATTCTATTTATTTGATTAGGACAAAGAATCTTGTATTTTAAAGTCAAACTAAAAAAAAAGAGCTTCAAGCCCATTTTAAGTGCAATATCTGAATGCTTTAAACAATATTGATCATGCAATCAAAGTTAAATGATAGCCTGCGATTATTTAAAAATAGAATAAACTTCTTCTTCTTTATGAATCTATAAATTTTATATTAGTTTTTATATAAAATTTCTCTATACGCCAGTTAGACATAAAATAGACGCTTTTCAACAATAGACGCCATAATACAACACGGTAGTCATAAATGTAACTCTAAATTAAAGGCGCTATAAATGTGCGATGAGAATACGATTGACTTTAATCGTGTTACATTTATCTACGCCTCTGAATGTGACGCTATAAATTTGCTGATAAATGTGAGCTCAGAATAAGAGCCACGGTATCAATCTATTCAAAACATTCAATTTATACAGTAAAAGGAATTAGTCTTTATTACAAGTTATTCTAATGTAGCATGTTATATATTTTTTTTTTTTTTTAATCATTAGAAATCTCCTTATAGACTGTATGCTTGAGGTAACTTTGCAAAGTATAATCTAACATTAGTTGCAAAAATCGATCGAGAAGTTAATCAATGACAAATCTAGAATGAACGCAAAGAGTGTTTTATTTAATAAATTGTTTATAATTTGAATATATGTTGATACGAGGCTCTGTTTTATTGGAACAACAGGTATTTGCGCAACGCGGTTTTATATCACAAGTACATATTTATAAAATATATAAATTAAGCATATGCAAAGACAAAACATCATTAAAAAAATACATTCAATAAGTTTATTTATAATTTGTGTATATATTATTATTTTTCAGAGGAATGCAAATATATAAATATGTTTCCGACAGACTTAGAAATAGAATTAGATAAAAGTTTGAATTTGAAAGTGCTGAGTAAGTATATCTAATTAAATTTTCATATAATTTGGAAATTAACATATCTATAAAATAAATAAGAGAGAGAGAGAGAGAGAGAGAGAGAGAGAGAGGGAGAGAGAGAGAGAGAGAATCATACATATACATTTATTGCAAAGCAGCTAATTTAGTTAAAAAGAATGCCAGTGACTTATATTTTGTTTCTTATGTCAAAATAAAATATTCTTTATTGAAAGCATATAATTATTATACAATAATTGAATTATATACAAGCTATATTACTATATGCTACATTATCAATATATTTATTTCATTGAATGATGCCTTAAGTTAAATTGCATAAAAGTGGGCCTGCTGTTTTTTTAACAAATGAAGTTATTTCATAAAATCGCATGTACACGAATTACATACAAGAGTGTCTTGAAAAATTATCTTGTATAAAAACATATGTGTAATCCTATTGTATGCGAGCTTAATATGTATTCACGATCCAGCTTGATGAATTTATGTATTTTCAGATTACGCCAAAACTCAAGTCTCATTTGCAATAATCAGTGTTTTCGTAATGGTGATGGGTTTCTGCTTCTCAATTTATACATTTTTAAATCCACGTTATATGTTTAAGCGTCTTGCTGCAGGAATACACTTCATAACTGGTAATTAGCATTACATAATAATTATGTCTGTATAAATTTTTAATCTGCAATAAGTTTTTAATCCAATCTTGCATTTATGACTTAAATAATAATTATGTAAAAATTATGAGATTTATTCCAAAATATTAGTAGATTGTTTGTAGTGATATTGTTGTTGTATTGTCAACAATTATCTAATTGTAATAACGCAAGACGCGTTGATTTTCACTTTGTTCTTCACTAATATATTTTTCTCTTAGAAATATTTTCAACGATTAAAAATAATTGATCAGGTAAATGTTGGCTTGTTGGCTTCTTTAATTATTAAAATAAATATGTATGTTGTTCTTCTTTTAATTATTTTTTTACAATTTTAGATACATGTAGATGAATATTATACAGTGTGACTATTAAATAATCAGACTGAAGCTGTATAAAGTGAAACGACAATTATAATGACAAATTTAATTTGTTTTGTTCAAAATATGTTTTTTTAGTCAAACATTAAGTGGGTTAATTTCAAGAGATTCTCTATTAGAATTGTTTTAAGCATTCTTACTAGAACCGCTTGGATCGTTTTAAAATGTTATTGTAATGTTATTGTAAATTCTTTTAATATTTTCAAAATGAATTTTTGAAAACAAGATTTGCCAAATCAAGCAAATATGACAGATAATCGAACACTATTAATGTTTCAAGCGAGTAATTTTTTAGTTATTTATTAGCGACACAAATTGAGATCTTCGTTCAAATCCTTGTATAAAATGTTGTGGATCATATCTTTTGAGATATTCTAATTCTTCAGCTAACATTTTCACAGTCACATTTGCATCAATTTTTAATAATTTGCATTTACTTTTTGCCGAGATTCGATTACGAAACGCCTCGATTGCTCGTTGTCTTTTACATTCGTCTCTAAATTTTTCCAAATCATTCAAAAACTTATGTACACAATAGAGAATCATTTTAAAAAACTTCTTTCAACATTTATATTTATATTTTACATTCGTAAATTTTATTTAATATTTTTATTATGTTTTTGCGGCGACATCAAATTTTTACTATAACTTTTACTCCAAGAGCTATATTTTATGATGCATACATCCAATAATGAAATTTTTACAATTGATAAATCCGTCTTGAAGCTTTAAAACAGGCACTTGTTGATAATTGCCACTTACACAAAAAATAAAAAAATTTAATCCGGTTCTTTAATAGTCGCGCCTATATACCTTTATTCAACATTTATATCTTTAGCTAAGGATGCAAATTCATGCAGTGGGATAGCGTAAACGCGGAACAAAAAGCGGAACAATTGCGAGTGTTCCGCAGTTTTCGTCATGCTGGCAATTTATTTTGCTATTCCACATGGATTCGCACCCTAAAGCTCATATCAGACTACGTATTGAAGATTGAGATTCAAGATTCAAGATTAAAATTTGATCAATTAAAACAAAAAAAATTACTCCTTTTTGTTCCGATTAAACCAAATTTCAATCTTTAATCATCAATCTTCATTTTTGATCCGTAGAGACTTTGATCTGATAGAGACTTAAGAGACATTGGCCCGTATTCTGAGCAGCACATTGTAGATCGCTTTTAGAAGTATAAATAAATGTTATAATAACACGAAAAATCAGTCATATTTTAGTTATGATGTCCAGTTAAAGAACAGATGTTTAGTGTAATAAATTCACTTTATTAAATATGTATAACACAAGTGTAAAGTCGTTCACTCCTTTACTAGATGTATGGCTTCTGCACACATGACGCAGCAAAAAGTGACGCGATAGCGAAATAGAAAAGTTATAAGTTCATTAGATATTTTGCTATGCGGCAAGAATTGCTTGTGTTCTGTGTGCAAGAGCCACATCGCAAATGAGTAAGCGAAAGTGTGTACGAAAAGTGTGTATGGGTACGAATATAACCTAGAAATGTCTCGGTTATGCTTGCATGCTGGCGCCTGGAACTTGTTCAAATGGCAATCTGTGTGATGATTGATTTATCTTAAGGAGCCGCTTTTAGATAAGAGGTACATTTATAACTACTATATCGTATATCGTGCTTATTACGTGCTTATAGCGGCGTTGTAATTGATCATCGAGTGGTCAATTTACGTACCATAACTTATCGTTAGATTTGAACGTTTGACTTTTTGTCTTTTAACGCGATTGCAATACAGAACGCAAAGCAAGCATATAAAATGCAATAATTAGATTAAAAATGTTAATTTAAGAAGATATAATTTAATTATAATTTATTACATATTATACATTTTTACAAACCATCCTGAAGAAACTATCGGATCTGAATGAAACTTGAGATTTATTATTGGGGTGTGTTAAAATATATATACATTATATATAAATAACTTTCCCTACAATATATTTAAGTGGCGATAAAATTGGAGGTGTGTTACCTTCTATACAGTTTTATCTGGCTTTCTTGATACCATACAACTTTTATATATTATAATATTTTTTTTATCGCCAAAAGTAGCCGAGTTATTCAGATGACCTGTTTTAGGTCTCGTTCTATATAATGCTGACGTATGCGTGTACTCGTACATCTCCATTCATATATGTGAATTTTATATTTTGTAACTTTATATATTTATAATATATAGCGTATATATAAAAATTATTTATTTTATTTAATTTATTTAATTCTTATTATGTATATATTTAGAGAAGCAGGATTCAATCAATATTAAGATAATGAATTAATATTGAATTTTGCGACCGGGGGTAAGATTTCCAAAAAATGTTTTTTAATATTATATAAACTTTGATGTAAAATAAGTAAGATAATTTTTATTATTTTGAACATAATATTTTTTAAAGAGAACGTTTATACTTTTGAAGGAAGCCAATCTGCAGTCAACAGAGGACATTTCTGTCATCCTGAAGAGCCCATTGCAGAATCTTTTTTGGTCAACCTATCAGAAGATGAATCTGATAAGCTTGTATTAAAAAGATTGTTGGAGTAAGAAATTAGTTTGATCAATGCGCTCCTAACAGAGCTAAAAACACTTGTTTTATTTTCGTAGATCGCACCATGCTTTAGATGTTCTCGTTTGCGATTCGCTCTGGCGTGACCTTGCTTTGTGCACGATTTCTTCTTTTGTTTTCTTCTTCTGTTTCTCCCTGTTGATGCGCATTGTATTGTTCCATATGATATTTAGATCCAAATAAATATGTCGTTTCTTATAATGTATAAAGATATGCTCTTTGAATTCTAATTTAACAGAGTTGAAAGAAAAAAATTATTGCATATGAGGAAGTTCAGAAGAAAAAGCATGAAAAAATTATTGTGTGAAACTAGAATAGAACTAAAGATACAATCTAGAAATAAAAATACAAATATTGGCAAAACGAAAATAAAAACAAGAAGTAAACAATTAAAAAAATTTTAAATTTAAAAATATCAACAACAATACCTCAAGATTAAAATTTTATTAAAAATGATTATTACAAAATTTAATGCTTTATAATTGATTTAAAAAATTTTTTTTCTTCTTAAAAAAAATATTTTTATTCGTTGTTTTTTTACTGTAAAAAGTCTTATTTATTTTTTTATTTTTGTTTTTTTGATATATTTTTAATTGTATTTATTTAATTGTATGTATTTTTACTTTACTTTTATAATTATAGAAACTCGATGTGTATTGTTTTTATTAATGAAATCAATCTTATAACGCCGATATGATTAATCAATTTATCAAACATACCCTTACTGTCAAGTACAGCACGCCATTATTATGTATAAACTCCCGGACACATTTTTATTGATGCATCTGTTGAGAATGGCATAAATATGCTATACATATAATCTAGAATAAAATTTTCTCTATAAAATACTTTTTTTTTAAGCAAAAAATGATAGTTTACTCAAAATATTGCTATATTTATTGTATCATTTAAGGCAGTTTTATCTGCATTTAGCGATAAATATGAGTTCAGAATACGGACCATTATGATTTTTATATAAAACATTTTTTTCTACAATTTATGGTGTTTGAAATTTTACAATGTTTTTTTTTTCTTTATTTTATATATGTGAAAAAAATATATATTTAAATGTGTGAGTGAATCTTTATGTGTACACATATTATATGTATATATATATATATGTATGTTCATTTTACATAATGTGTAATTTACGTGAAAAAAAACAACGATGTAAAAAACACCATATACATTTTTTCTCCAGTTAAAATAACAGTTTCTTACATAAATAAAATCTTTACAAAAACAAAATTATTTTAGCAAAAAAAAAAGTGATTTTTTACAAATATAAGACATTAAAAATATGTAAATTAATGAAAAAATACTGAAATCTGTAAGAGCAATTAAATATTAAAACTGTAAGAGCAACTAAATATTAGAAATGTTATTAAAAAAATCAAAATGGCATAATTAAAAGAGAGAAATATAAGTTAATGACAGAAAAAATCTGAAATCACTAAAAAATTCAAACATGCTAAAAACTTTACAAAAATTATATGTAAAAAATGTGTTGCCATAATAACAGTTTTTTTTTTTTACAAATGAACGAAATAAAAGATTTATGAAAAGGACAAATATATTAATATTAAATTTTCTTTTTCATTATTTTTGCTAGTGGACAGCAAGTTGATGGCAGAAATAAAATTTAGATGAGAAACTTGACAAATAATTAATATAATAGTAATGTGAAAACTTTTTATTGTTTAATTTCATTAACAAGTATACAAATATGTACATTTTCTGATTCATCTTTAGCATAGTATATAATATAAAATTAAATTTGTATTTAAAATTAAATATGTACAATATTAAGCGGAAAATTCAACAATTGCCAATTTCCTTATTTAGTATCGTTATTCGTACTCGAAATTTATTTCTGTTATTAATAAAATTTAGACATGAGCGAAATGTTCAACGTCGATAGATTTAATGCGTTTATTTTACAAATAATATGATTTATATACAATCAAATATATTAATTACATAAAATTAATGTTTAATTAATTAATTATTCTAATAATTGATGTACTACAGTAATATCTAGTAAATATAGTAAAAAATCATCAACTTTTTGTTTTAAATATTCTTGAACTCTTTAGTGATTTTTGCATTTTTTCATGCCATTATATTTCTGTTTCTTATTTTTTTTTTAATTTTTATAAAAATTATTTTAAATAAAAATTTTATTTTTATAATAATTTACTCTTATGGCTTCAGTATTTTTTTACGCCTTTTAATTTATATATGCATATATTTCTTGATGCCATTTTTTTAAAGAATTATTTTTTTTTCTGTTTACAAAAATTTTATTTTTGTAAAAATGTATATATATATATATATGTGTGTAAATATATAAAACTATAATTAATTTTGCGTTTTTCTTCATTTTTTTTTCTAGCCGCTTGCAACATGGTGGTGATACAAGTGCTACTTTCTTCAATCGAATACGAAAGTCGTCATGTCTTCGAAACTTTTCCAGAGGGTGCATTGGTGAAATATGATTATTCGCTTATTCTTGCATGGATCGTGTTTTTGTGCAATTTTATGTCCGGTCTTGCCTTCATGATTTTCTCAAGGAAGAGAAAGAGAGATAAAGCACCTACGGAAGAAATAGCTATGGCTGATGAACCAACAATAATTGGACGTTAAATTTCTCTTGTTACCGTTATTGTTATCAATTTTATTCTTATTGTTCATTAAAATTGAGCGTGAATTATAAATAAGGTTAGCTATGTGAATATGCTTATAATTAACTTTCATATATTTTTTTTTATTACGAATTTATTACTGATAAAAAAAGCTATTGTACATAATATCAGAAAAAGTATAACAAATAACACATATTTAATATATCAAGAAATTTTGAAGAATTTTATATTTTGTGCAAAATAATGTAGAAAATTATGATCGATGTATATACATATTTTTATAATATAAATATATGTGTATATATATATATATATATATATATATAAGATGTATATAAAGGAATGACTGAATATTTTGTAAATATTAAAAAAGTTCAAACAAAAATTGTAACGTTTTAAGTAATGTATAATAATATTATTGATCTTGAATTATTTTGAGGATTCTGTAAAAATTATTCTGAATTTTTTAAATATAAATTTCCATTTTTTTATGTTTTAATCGAAACAATATGTATTACAATATATTTCAAAATAATATAATCAAACTCTTTTGTTAAGAAATTTGTAGGTTATGAACTGCGAAGTTATGATATCTATCGACGGAGAGAATGAGAGTGACTTAAAATATGTCATATAAAAACAATGTAAGATTAGATTTACTTTCAATACCTCTTTGTGTGTATATGTGTGTGTGTGTGCGTGTGTGTGTGTGTGTGTGTGTGTGTGCGCGCGCGCGCGTGTGCGTGCGTATGTCCACACATACGTGCATGTACAGAATGTCATAACTTTATAGTTCTTTACTTGTATAGTATTTAATAACTCCAAACTTCCCATATGATGTCATTTCTCCACAAATATGTCTATGTACAACGTGTGATCAAGAATTACCGCGAATGCCGCCACAGCACACCATATAGTTAAAAGAGGGGAGGAAAACTTACGTAGTGAGATTTAATTTAGAATCCTTATTACAATGGAACCTCAAAATAGTGTGCGGGGCTTTGGCATACTATAAACGAGGTTACTTCCATTAAAATTCAGAGCCGCAGCAGTCGCACGAAATTTCTATGAACACGCATTTTTAAGTGCATCATCGCTGAAAGAGGACACTTTTTTCTTATTGAAACAAAAGTATTAAGCATTTTAAGCCATAAATAATTAAATCATGCTTTTAATTTATATAGCTTTTTATTATTAATTTTTTTATTAAATTAATTCTTTTAATTTTATAAATTTTGTTGAATGCATATTAAAAGCTATTATAAACAAATTTATATACGCATAATTAATTAATATATTTTCTTTTAGTTTTAATTGTGTTCTATTGTTTCTGAAGGAATTCAATTGTTGCAGTGTTAATTATTTTTTACACATATGATCGCCGATGATATTATCAGCTATCAGATTCTCGAAAAACGTCATAAAATATCAAAAAATTGCGATATTATGTGCAATATTGTTTTCTTAGTGCATAAAATGTTAAGAATGCTTTTTTTTATCCTTTATGGAATTCTACTCAAAATTTTAATTAAAAGACCGGAAACGCAAAAATAAAATTTAAATTACTAATTTAATTACCCATTAATAATATCAATAATATAAAATTAAACGAGAGTTTTTAGAAAGTGTAATTCTTTTAGCAAAGAGTATTTTCACAGAAGAAAAAAGTCGCAAGTGAAGTATAGCAAATAAAAAATAATGGCAAAAGTATTTTATTTAAATCGATTATTTAAGCTGATGATACACGATGGTCACCAATCAAATACAAATACGCAATGACTCAATTAAAATGGCTTGGTATAAATCTTACAGTCTGTCAAGAACAGCTTACAGTATAGTGGTAGGCCTTCGAGAACGCTTATAATATATATATATAAACTAATTGTCACAATTGCAATTTTAATTATACTAAAGATATAGAAAATATAAACAATTTGTTAAAACTTGGCTTAGGAATAGTAACAAAACTAAAGATTTATAATTCAGTAATTTCCTAGTTGCTTATATTTTCTCGAACAATATGTTACACATTTTTTTCTTTTATTTGGTTACTTTTCTAAATTATATTAAGGGGATCTACAAAGGAAAATAACTGATAACTGATAACATTTATATTATTGTTCTATATAACCGAATACATGTGTCAGTTCATAGCATCGTCATTGGCTTTCAAGGAAAAAAGTGAACATTTAATAACTAAAAAATTTTATAATTTGATGATTTGTAAAATACATCGTGATTGGTTATAAAGAGAAATTTTAAAAAGTAACGCTAGAAGAGATCTCATGGTTGATGTATTAAATAAATTTCAAGAAATAATATAAAACGTAAAAAAAAACATTGATTTGATTAGCATATTGACATTATTTAGAATATCGATAGAATCAGTAGTCATAGCTGAGCCACCAAGGATTGCGCGAAAATTGATTGAGCCCAAGTATTTACAAAAAGAAAATAATTATTATGTCAAAAATGGTATTATGTGTTTTACTGAAAGTGTTAATGTTAGCGAGAGCAGATAATTTGTCGAAATATTCGGATTCAGACTTCATACAGGTAAGAGATTGTTGAATATAAAATTAAATGTTATTATAACTAATAATTTATTTAAATAACTAAAACTGTTTATGATAATTAAATATATTTATTATATAATAATAAAATAAAATTATGTAACGTAAAGCACTAGAACACAGTATGTGTAAAATTATAAAAGAAAAAAATGAATAAATTTTAGAAATTTTGTTTATTAATGAATATTTTATGTTATAAAATTAATTAATTAAGATAGTAATTAAAATTTGATTTTATTATCTTTGTCTCTATCTGTGTTTTTTTTTTAAATAGTATTTTAAACAATATTAAAATATTTCCCGTTTCTTCTACGATATATTAATATATACTGATTTTTATGTAATTTTTTTTTTTTTAACAAAATTAATTTAAAAAATGAGCATTACTTTTTTATTAAGAACCAATATACATATATATATATATATATATATATATATATATATATATAATAGAACTACTAAATATCGAAACCAATGAGTATTGATATAATAGTTGTATCAATTAATCATAACAATGAAATCAATAGCAACAGAAATCAACAATATATCATAACCAACCAGCCCATTTTCGGTTGCGCATTTATATATACATAATTTTAATATATTTATATTATATAGCCATATGCGTACAATCTTATCCAAATAATTAGTAGATTAATTACAATATCATGTTCTCCAAAATTTATTAAAAAAATGTAACCAAAAAAAATTCGACAAAAATTTAAGTACAAGAATTCATATAATTTTCATGACCATGGAAAAGGCAATATTTACAATATTTATATTCTTGAAGTAGAAACGTTCTTGAAATTTAAATACGATAGCAAATAAATTTTTGAAATAAAAATCGTTTTAAAGTAAAATTACTTACTCGAAGAAGTTAATTAACTTACCGTAAAGAATCCAATTTGTTAAACAAAATTGTTTTGACAATTAAAACTATAAAGTTACATATATAATTTTATATTTAAAAGAAACGCTTACGCATTCTTATTAATCTTCATTAATTTTTTTCTGCGCGATTTTGGGCTATCGTACATCAATTCATATAATTGCATAGCAGACAGTCTGGATCAATGAGCATCAAGCGTTGAGCTATATTGATTTACATAACATGTTCATTGATCTAAACGATCTTATAGATATCCATTTGAGGCTCTTTGTCAATTTTCGATTGCTCTTTCTCTTTCGTATAAAAGTCATGTTTAATATGCAAGATGTCTTGAAAAAAAATAAAAATAAATTTAAAAACATGTAATTGCATTGTATTTAATACATTATCGAACAGAAGAGATATAAAAACAAATCAAATATAAAGACAAATCAAGGCAATATAATTGAACAAACAAGACAATAGAAAACAAAGAAAATTTCTATAAAATACATATAATAAAATAAGAAACTAGGCAGGAGGAATGAAAGCGCGGTAAATAAAGCGCAAAGCGTTTTTCAAAAAATTTTCTTTCAATTACCAAATGCTTTTGTCCTTGTTTTGGACACTGAAACGTTTCAATATTGATATTATAAATCTTTTGAAGATAGTCCGAAACGTGGACCAAAGATTTCACTAGTTTCTTATTTTATTATATTTATTAAACAAACAAGTATCTCAGCTACAATATTGGAATGCATGGTGGACAATATTTATTAAACAAACAAATTTTATGGCAATTTTATTTGTACATATTTTATTTATTATTTAAATCATTAAAAAAATAACAAATAGTGCGTAATTCTTTTCGTATGTTATATCTTATCAAGAACATTCCAACATTCCAGAATAACGATTTAGAAAATTTTAAATCTGATCGGAGTCATTCTGATAGTGTGAGCATGAGAAATAAAGTTGATGAGATTTCATTTCCAAATATGTCTGTGATCTCAGAATCTATTGGTAAGTTGCAAAGAAATGCATAAGTCGTTGAAAAAAAATCTGCAATAAAGGAATTGCAAATATAATTTACAGAGAAAGCAAAAATATTAATAAAAAATAAATAACGAAGAAAAAAAATATCTTTCCACAGCTAGAAAAATATAATTTTCTTTTTACAGCAGAAAGAGAAAGAACAATTCACATAGTAAAATTAATCAAGATTTAATATAAAGCCACCATTAATTATATTACTTAATTTTGTTAGTTTATTTTTTTAGAATAATCACAAATAATATATTTTTGATTTTATAATCAACGAGATATTTTCAAAAAACGTTTAATGGTTTAACAAATTTTTTATTTGTTTTTGATCCGTATTTTACTTTTTCAATTTTTAAAATATGCAAATTTTTTTATATTATTTTATTATTTTAGAAATTACTGGCTGTATTAATTTCCACATTTTGTAATTTATGTTTACTTTCTTTTTTGCTCTTATTTTTACTTTAATTTATTTATTTACTTTAATTTAATTAATTTATTACCAAATTACCAAGATAATGTTTTGTATTGACAATTATGTCAATATGCTTCAACCTTTAAATTTTTAGAAAGCATTTTAAGCAAACCAAAATCTCCCAGAGCATTTGTAGAGTTTCATAATGAGTTCCTAAATGAAGAATACGACATTTCTGTGACATTTAGGTAAGAAAATCTAAATTTTCAGTTAGTACGACACACATATGTACATAGAATGACATTTGGTTTTGTTATAATTTTATCAAATATAAAAAAGCTAAAATCTTACTTTTTTACAGATGGAACCAACCTGAATTTAGAGAGGAAGTAATACAAGGATATACAGTACAGTGTTGGTTCATCGAGAATCAGAAAGAGATTCAAATCTGTGACAAAAGTACCTCAGCTACACTATTGGAATATACGGTGAACAATGTGAAACCTAACACGACCTACTATTTTCAAGTACGAGCGCATACTAAAGTCGGTGCTGGCCCTTACACAGATTCGATTGACGTATCGACTACGCACGAAAATCCAATACCGCAATTATTGATGGTAACGGAAAAAGGTATCGATATATGGGATCTGGATTCAAAAATTATCGTTAATCTCCTTAAAGTTAAGAACATTCAATCCGCCACATATTCGATAGCGGAAGATAAAATTTATTGGAGCAACAAAGAGAAAGAGTTAATGCTATTTGAGAGAAATAAAAACAATATTACACAAATGACTAAGCTTCTAAATATTGCTCATTTGCTCTGCGTTGACTGGATAGCAAGAAATCTGTACTGGTTAGAATTTGACTCCAATATATATAGTGGTTCATCTATGATGAGGCTCGATTTAACAATGTGGGAAAAAGGCATAGGCAAATATGAAAAAATTTCGAAATTAATGCCTTTTTATTATTTTGGCGGTTTAAATGTGCTACCGTCTATAGGGTATGTTAATTTTCATTCGATTAAAATAAATAGAAAGATAATTATGCATATTAAGGATCTCACCGGTTTCAATGACCTTGACATATGTTACCAAGGACGCACTCTTGAGTTCTGAATCTTATTACAAAGTTATTTAAAAATAAGTTTAACAAGTTATATTAAAGTAAGTTTAACAAATAAAACGTAATTATCTGATAATTACTATGTATTAAAAAGTATAAACATGCACACAATGCACATAATGGCATGCGTTATAAAGTGAAATTATAAAATTATAAATCTTTTTTTTTTTAATTTGACGGTTGAGCGAGGGAGATTTACTTACGTTTTAATACGTATTCTTAGCAGAATTATATATTTGTGAGATATCGGATGGTGCGGAGTTTGAATGGGGGAGGGGGAGGGAGGAGGGAGGAGGCTCATCGTGACGCTGTCAAAATAGAAATTCAACTTACGAATAACTTACAAAAAATATGAACAAATACAGCGTGATTGAAAATAGTATTATGATTATTATATATTAAACACATATTCCACCAAATATTTTCCTTCCTCAATATACATGGTGCCAGAAAATTACGTTCCATTCATTAAAGTAATTTTGTTAATAACTTTTTAATAAACGACGTCTAAAATTTTTTGAAAGTTAGTTACCCAGGATCATATCTTTGACAACATATGTCAGAATTATTGTAATTGGTTATTTTTCCTTATAATTACCCTTGAATAATACTTTTGTTAAAGATTTGTACTAATTTGTAATCTTTCAATAATTTCATATGGCCTTTTAATCATGATGAAAAGCTATAAAAAATAAGAAATATAAATTTTATTATAAAAATTTTAAATATTTACTATATATATAATTTTTTTTTGTTATTTTTAATAATGTTCTGTAAGAAGTAAAATAATGTATATATTTTTTAGAATTTTGTATTGGACAAGTTACGTTGATAATAGAAATCAGTTAATACAATCTGATCTTGATGGAAATAACACTCAAATTATTGAGAATAATTTATCTATGATATGCCCCTTTTCACTCGACAAGAGCTCAAGAACGATTACCATGAAAATTGACAACATGAATTCTAAGGAGCCGCTAATTTATTGGATATCGTCCTACTTTTTCTTTGTGACAGACATTAATGGTTCTAGATGCAATTTGATTTTAGAATACAAAAAGGTCGGCCGTAAAACTTTTTTTCTATCTTTTATATTGAACAAGACAGACATTTACATTTCTACATTATTCGAAAATGGATATGTGTATATTTTGAAAAAAGAATATGCACTTCTCGATAGCGTAGATGCATTCAAATATATCCGAAACATGAGCATCAAAAACTTGAGCGTATCTGTAAGATTTTATGCCTTCGATAAATCTTTGCAATCGTACCCTCCGACGAAATGTCTGACACCTGACAAAAATGTATACAAGTTAGAAGAAATGACGGTAACAACATCGAACAGCATTATCGTAAATCTTCCGGAACCGGTTCCTAAGAGTGGATGCAAAAAGCACAACTTACCTGCCACTTTATATACAATCAATATAACCTATTGTTTGGACAAAGAGTCTAACTTGTTCAATAACTTGACCGAGCAGACGTACGAGCGATATTACGAGATTCAGAATTTGACGCCGTTTACAGAGTACAAGTTACTGCTAATCATAAGCAATTTTTACTCTGATCAGTTATTGATGGACTCATCATTGGGCTCGGAAGTAATACTGAGAACTAAACCAAGCAAGCTCGATGCACCGGACAATGTAACTGTTGAGGCTCTGACGCCTACTATAGGGGCAGTTTATTGGATACCACCCAAGAAATTAAACTGCGTTTCCGTATTCTACAAAATATACTGGACCTTAATTACTAACAATACGCGAGAAATAAGCAAGTCTCTAGTTGTCAATAAAATTGAATATAAGCTAAACAATAAATATTTACAGCAAATAATTAAACCATTGTTACCAGGACAAAAATACTGGGTACATGTACGCATTTATCTAGCCAACTATAGCGATCTTTATACTAATAGTTTGAGCAAAACCTTATACATGTATCCGGAACCAAACAATATAACTTGGAACTATGCTAGCACGAATAGTATGAATATCTCTTGGATTCCTAGCGTTAATTTGACAATTTATTACGTTATGGAATACAGAAATGTTGAGACACAGAAGTGGAAAATTGCAAACAACTTTAAGCGGAATAATGAGGGGGAAGTAATGTATTATATAAAAAATTTACTACCAGAAACTCTATACGAGTTTCGTTTGATACTGAGATACCCTAACTACGAGAAGGACTTTATATGGCCATCTGATGGAAGATTTATTTTTTCAAGTAAGCAAAAAAAGATATTATGACATTACATGTTTATTTTAAATGTAAAAATGTTTACAAAATTTAGAAACTCAGTAGTTTTTAATAATAAAATTATTAGTAGAAATAAATTTTTAAATAAAATAAATATATTAAAAACATATTTTTGCTTAACAAAGGTGGAATATCAGTTATGCCATATTATCTATCATTTATCATAAGCTTTATTGCAACGGTTACTATAATCTGCATCTACTACTTTTATTACTGTAAGTATAATTGATACGCATTTAGTTCTTTAATTGCAGAAAGAAATTATATCTAACGTATTGTAAGGTATACATAAAGATTTTCTAAGAAATGTCAATATTTTTGTTAAAAAAGCAATGTAAATTTTGCATATCATTAGATAAGCATATTGTAATTTTATAATAGTATACCGACAACGCAAAAAAGGTAGCGAGCAAGTTTTGTCTTCGATAATGACCGACATCGAATTAGCGATTCTACACGAGATACCTGATGGTAACCTCCAATTTAATACCTTATACAGTCCTATGTTGCAATATAATTCAGATGAATATGAATTGATCAAAATCAAACGTGAAGAAATCAGATTAGGAAAACTTTTAGGCAGCGGCGCATTCGGAATGGTAAAAACTAATTTTTTCAATATTATACGCTATTTCAGATAATTACGCTATTTTAAATGTTATTAAATACATTAATTCTTAAATCTTCAAGAAATGAAACAGATATGTATTTCTCGACAAGAATAATTATATGAATAACTTTCTATAAAGGATTATAATACCTATTTTTTGTTAAATTATTCATAAAATAAAATAATGTCACTAGACATTAAATTATATATTTTTTAATAAAATAGAAATTTAAATTAATTTAAAATTTTTTTGCAGGTGTTTCAAGGAAAAGTAAAAAATTTAGAAGGACCGGGTACAGAGATACCAGCTGCCATAAAAACACTTCCAAAAAACGCTTCCTCGCAAGAAAAAAAAAAGTTTTTAAAAGAGGCCAGGCTTATGAATCACTTCCGACATAAACATGTGTTACAATTGCTGGCTATTTGCTTAGACGAGGATTCTCCATTGATCATATTGGAATTAATGGAAAATGATCTACTACAATATTTGAAAGATAGTCGAAAATTACAACCGTCAGATTCGCATGCTCTGCGTCTGCACGATTTGTTGGCCATGTGCGAAGATGTTGCGCGTGGCTGCTGCTACCTGGAAAATCTGCGTTTTGTTCATAGAGATCTCGCGTGTCGAAATTGCTTAGTGTCCGCGAGAGATCGTGCTAACCGTGTCATTAAAATTGGCGATTTTGGACTAGCTAGAGATATTTACAAGGATGACTATTATCGCGTGGTAAATACAGTTATCATAAATAATACAATTTTTGTAACAATTTTTGTGTGGTTTATTTGCCGTAATAATATAATACATTTTTACTTTTCATAGAACTTTAGGGAAATAGATTATTTTTATTTATATAAAGCAAGAGATACATAAGCGTTTTTTGCTTTAATATAAGACTCTAAAATGAGCAGTGTTAAAATCACATGTTTTAGAAAGGACAAGGTTTTCTTCCTGTTTGCTGGATGGCACCGGAATCCTTGGTGGTCGGAATATTTACTTCTCAGAGCGACGTTTGGTCATTCGGGGTTTTAATGTGGGAAATTACATCGTTGGGTGAACATCCTTACACTGGCAAGACTAATGAGGAAGTGATAGGTTATGTACGGGCTGGAGGCAGATTGCCCATGCCTCTCAATTGTCCACCGACTTTGTACGAGTTGATGTTGCGTTGCTGGAATCCTGCGAATGATAGACCAAACTTCAAAGTTTGTCTCAAAAATATTATAGATTTAAAAAATAACATGGACGATACCTTGCTGAGTGCAGTGGATATTATTTAGCTGATAAATTAATATTAATTAATGATTTTATTTTCCAAATGATCCAATGAGGAGCTCAACATAAGAAAAATAATTTAAAATAATTAATGTTCTGCAGTTTTTAAGTTTACTCTTACAAGTGTAAATAATATAGCTGACGCTATTATTTTTGGATAAATAAAATAAAATCTAATGGTATTGGTTATTATAATTATTGATAAATTGTTGATAAATTGTTGTTTTAGATAAAATACCCAATTATATTACGTTAATGTATTTAATATTTTTAAATATTAATATATATTAATACATTTATACTATTAATACAGAAAAATCAAATTTTATAATGTGTAAATTTTTTAAATTGTCTAACATTTTTTTATTTCCTTTCCTTTTTTTTTCACTCATAATCTGGATGTACGACTACATTCATTTTAAGCTCAGAAATATTTGAAAAAAAAAAACGTAATTAAAAAGAAAAATATAGCAAATCACTCAAATTTATTATGAAGAAAAGATTATTTTTTTAAAGACGATCAAATATTGATTATCAGATATTGATCAGCGTTAAATTCACTGAAATAGAATTGTCAAATTTATGTCGTTCTTAATCTTTTGTCTCTCACATCAAATAATAAAAAAATATAATAT
>JBCAUJ010000113.1:1158620-1169530 GCA_038406275.1 Cataglyphis albicans | reverse complement strand
ACTTCCAACAAATTTATGGAATATTTGACAGCTTTATATATATATATATATATATATATATATATATATATATATATTGTATATATTGTATATAGTGGTACTTATCTCAGCAGTGTCATAGATGTTACTTATCTTTGGTACAGAATGTACAATATGTATTGCAATGATGCTTGTTGTTGTTATCATATATTAACCAATCAGATGAAATTTTGTAACTTCATCATATGATATCGTAGGCTTTTATTGCCTGATAACGATCATTGTATTTAAGTCAATCTGTCGGATACTTTTTATTATACAATCATAATTACAATTACACGTTGTACAATTACGCAGTTTACTGTGACGTTTAATTCTTCTTTTCTCTCATTTCCTTTTTGAAGAGTACTCTTACTAAAATAGCATTCATTTATTAATAACAAGCAAAAGTTGAGCCAAAAAAGAAGAAGCCTCATCCTCGAACGGGTATGCGAAATAAATTGATCGTCTCGCAACGAAGCAGCACACATACATACGACGTCACGTATAGAGAAACAAGCGGAAAAAAGCAATGCACGGTATACAGCGAGTAAAAAAGCTTTATTGAATTTTGGCAAAATTCTATGTGATCTCTGAGTACTCGCATGTAGGAACTATTGCAAACTGAATACTATGAATGAAGAGTTAGTCCACTGAATATTTTTGCACGAAACAAAAAAGGAGAAAAAGAACGAGTAAATGCACACATATTGCCGGTTTAATTCAATAAAACCTTTCCACCTTTTCACTCTTAAATATAATAAAATCTACGTTTTTTTTTTTATATGAATTTTCAAGAAATCGAAGCTGTTTCTCACAATCGCATGTATAATATAGTTATGGGTAACTTACAACTTAACTTATCCAATCCGAAGGTACATTGTATAAAACTTAACTCACTCTCTCGCTCTCTCTCTCTTTCTCTTTCTTTCTATGTATCTATCTTATATATAAACAATATTTACACGCATCAGTCAAATAAATAGTTCTAGTGTTTGCTTCGAGAGCGGCCTTAGACGAAGCAACAAGCCTTTTATCGTTAATTCTTTTTACGCGGAGAACGATGAAAAAATAAAGGCATGATACAATACGCAATCGAAACGAAATACTTAATGATTCCAGTTTAATTTACCGTCGAAAGAATATCAACTTTACTTGATTCGCAATGTTATGTTATTATCGAGACTGTCAGCACTAATTAATGACATTTCAATTTCTCACAGAATCTCAAAGGTACAATTTTGTGTCTGTATATATATCCTAGATTTTGTTATAGCTTAATCTTTGGAAAGAGGCCTTCTATTAACAGAATAATGTCTGTCGGATATGACTACATTTTCCGATAGCTTTTAACTTAACGGCGCATGATTTTCGATACAATCTACTTATACATCGGATTCGGTCAAGGACACAACCTTAACAACATGTTCAAAAGATTCAGAGGATGTATAACATCCTTATAATGTTCCTTGACATGTTAAACATCCTTTGGATGTCTTTTGAATATGTATGTCGTTGAGGAAATTCTCGCATATCGCTTTTAATAATTGATCAACCTTCAATGGATTAATAAAATGAATACAAGAATAAATTACGTGAAATTTCAAATTTCAATTCTCCCTTTCATTTCTCTCTCTCTCTCTCTCATGCTCTCTTTGCCTTGCCTCGATCTGATCGCCATATTTCTCATTGGGCTCTTATTATATCTCACATTTGTGTAGCATGATATAAAATAATTTTGGTCGTATCTCGTATTTGTTCGTAGCCTGCTAGTCATAACAAGATGACGTACAATGTGTTTCTGTGCAGTATATTTCTTTATACATATACATATATCACAGAGATTAATTAATTTCGTAACACGCCCTTCTCCAGTTTCAAGCGAAGGTCTCGAAAATAATGTCACTTACCTCGTATATCGCTTATAAAACGCTTAAGATAAATATTACATATTAATTATTGGCTTATATGTGTAGGTACGCTTGAACGTCGGCAATGCGTGGGATAGTTTCTACAAAAAATATTTGACAATTTTTAAGTGGATGCTATTATATTTACAATTTTCAATACTATATGTCTCTCCTATGTAACGGCCACGTACGACCGTGTAATTTTACAATATCCTCACAAGAAATATAACATTTGCTCGTAAAATTAGCGTTTTTTTTATGGATCTTAGAGGGAAAGATTCGCGATCCTTGTACTGTTTCCTTCAGTTTCGGTTTAAGGATTCTTAATTAAAAAGTTACAGATATATATATATATATATATATATATATATATATATATATCGCCCTCCTATATGTGTGTATGTATGCGGATATCTACATTTATACTCGTGCATGCTCATATCAGCGTGAACGTGTATACTCGTTTACATATATTTCCAACGAGAATAAATCAATGATGGACTAGAATGTTTCAAGTATAGATTTCCTTCACTTCTTTTTCGTGATGATTATTTGTTTTCTTTTTTTTTTTACACCGCGATCTCGCACTCCCGTCACTTTGCTCGCGCCGGCTTTTTGTTATTCGCACTCGATATAGTTCTCGTGACACCAGTATTGTTCTTGTTGGCCTCGAATTTTTGCTGAAGTGACGCCACGTTGGATTTACCGCTCGCCGCCCTTTGCAGCGGATTCGTCCTCGTTCCTCCATCCTCGTTCTTGATCGTTTCCGTCTTAGCGGATATCTTGGATGTCACAACCTTGGCATTATTCGAATCCTTGACAGATGGCGATAATGATTTAGCTATGCCCGCGTTGCCGGTCGGAGACTTCTTCCTTTCCGAGAGACCAGTCGTTTTGGACGTAATGTTTAGAGGTTTCAACGGCGTCGTAGGCGTCTTTTGCCCACTATTTTTTGGTAGCGTGGACGTCTTGTGAGCGGATGTTTTCAAAGGGAGACTGAATTTGGGGTTGCCGCCCACAACGTCCGGCGATTTCGTGCCGCCTTGATTCGAGTTCGAGCAGCTCGAGACCAAATCCGGGCTATTGAACTTGCTCGGATTATCCTTAGGACTACAAGGCACATTTTTGACAGATACGGTTGTACGCGATTCCTCCTTATCTAAATCGCTATTCGACTTGGTCGCGTTCAGTTGCGTTTGCTTCGCATCCGAACGCTGCTTCGCCGAATTTATCGAACTCGCATCGGACGTTTTCGAAGAAGATTTCAATGACTTTAATGTATTATCTGAACTTTGTCTCGTGAGTTTTACGCTCGACTCGGTCGGTTCTCTGGAAGTCGGACTTTTCACAATGTTCGGTGGTGTTTTAGTCCTGTTCAAAGGCGGCTTAACCGGAACCTTACTTTCAGCTTGGTCGTCCTTCTTGATATGTATCAGATGAGACGATCGAATCTTGGTTGGAGCAAAAGATTTGTGTTCTACAAGATTCTCAGGTGGCTTCATGCCGAGTTCCTTAGACAGCTCGTCGTTTATATTAGGATTATTAGACTTGAGGGTATCTAGCTTGCTTTTCTCAATAGATTTCAGATTGTCATTCGCGTCCGAAATAGTTTTATCCGTCTCTTTTCTGTCCACTTGCGGAATATTTATCACGGATGGATGAAGGTAACCGGAGCTGGTGGTGGAGCTCGAGGAATTAAATTTACCGGAAGTCGAGTTCGAGTAAACGCTCCCGGGTGTTTTGTAGTGACTCGAATTCATATAACCACCCAGGGAACTATCGGAGCCCGTATTTTCCGCATTTTTCGACGCATTCTCCTTATCATTCTCCTTCTTCTTTCTGCTTAGCGTCGAGGTAGAATATATAGAGTCGAAATTGCGATTCGAGATCTCCGATACGATTTCCGATAGCAGACCCATCGACTCCAAACCGTTCATACCACCAGTGGACGATGCGTCGATGCGTTTCGGTAATTTATATTCGTTTGCGGTTGGCATTGTTGTCTCCAATTCCGTGTTCTTTCTGTTCTTCTCCGGTACGGATTCCTCTATCACCGCGTAGATATTGTCATTCGTGGGCGATTCCTCCGTGATCTCTGTCAAGGCCGACAACGAAGATTCCGCGATCAAGTTCATGCAGTCGTCGTAAACGTTCTCCAAGGGCTTTATAGGTGGATTTTGATAACCTGGCAGTCCTGGAATCTTTATCGTACTCTCCATAGATTTTTCCGTTTGCGCGATGTTTGGCGGACCTGGAGGTGGTGACGTAGGCCTCGCGCTTGTAGGAATACTGGTGGGTCTCTTGACGGGTGTCGTCTGACGCATCGAACCGAATGTATGAATAAGAGGTTTTGGCGTAATTTTGCTGTCTCTCATTGATTGAGCGCGCAGGACTACATTTTTTTTCTCGACCTCGGCCGTTGATATCACCGGGATGACCGGTGTGGCGATTTCGATCTCCTTCTGTGGTATCGGATTGGAAATCTCCAAGTTTCTCAGGATCTCCTTATCGATAACTTTGTTGGCCTTGTGATGCTGGTTTCTCGGCAGAGAATTCGTATTTCTTTCATCTCTCTGGGAGTTGCTTCTCATGATGCCGGAACCAGGACGCAACATCGATGCGATTCGATTGAGCGTGCTGCCTCTATCCAGCTTCTTCTCAGGTTCTGGTAATATCACGTTCGTCAACGGCGTACTGTTGGGTCTCTGCGGCTTTACGGGAGTCGTGGAAGCGGTGGTCGGCGGTGCTGGGGCTGGACGCGTGGGTACGTCCGGGGCAGGTCTGGTGGGTATCTTGGCAGCTACCAGTTCGACAGATGTGCAGGTTGTGGCCGCCAATACGGGACTGCTGATTAACGGTCGCGCCGTAGATCCGGGATTTAACGGCGGCAACATCGGCGCAGTCGCATCGTTGACGTCAGAACTCAACAGACTGTTTTTATGCGGTACATTGCACCTTTGCGTGCTCGACTTAATTACGTTTGTTTTTATTGCTACGGTAGGCATCCACCCTGGCGGCGGAGGCGGGGCCGGTTTCGTGGGCTCGGTCAGTTTGGATTGATTTGAATGGATCGGCGTGATCGTGAATCCTTTAAACTGACCGAACATATTGTTGGTGTAGCGCTCGTCGGCCTCTGTCTTAGGCAGTAGACTTACGCACGCTGGATCCTGACTCAGGCTAGAATCAATCGTCTCAATGTTACGAGACATGGGGCTCGAACGATCGATCGTTTTGATTAGCGATCCATTGTGGCCGCGATCGGTCCTGAAATTTGAAGCAGAATTATAAGCGGAGGAATTGAGGAACTTGTAAGCGTAATTATGTGATATTTAGTGCGTGGTTACATTGATTTGTAGTAAGATAAATCTGAGAATCTTTTCTATTCAGTATAAATTAGGATATAAAACACATGTGTTGCGATTTTCTTATGCCAATCTTGATGATGAAACAAAAATATGTGCACGTGTGTGTGTGTGTGTGTTTATTAAAATATTAGTAGTATGAGAAGTAATATATGAATTTTAAACTTTTTATCATATACTACACACACTTTATCCAACACATGCATGTATATGTTCAGCATCGTGTGAAAAATAATCATGTATAAGTATTTTTCTCAAATGCATAACTGTTCACCGCAAATCCAAACACATGCACAAGCAAGAAACAATTGCAGGGAAATGTTAGTTACTGATTAAGATATTAGTATAGCAAGCATTTGGAAAAGGAAATCATTAAGGAAGACTGAAAATACTGTGTATCAATACTATGTTTATTAATAATAATAAATCGTACATTTTATTTATCTAAATATGAGTAACATTCGTTGATGAATATTTATCTTCTATATCCAAGAAATGAGTAAAGAAATAAAAAAATATTTTTTATTAATAAAAGTTAAGCTCTTCTTAAGTAATCGTAATATCAACATAATGAGTAATAATATATAAAATTATGAACGTCCTCCAAATTTAGCTTCTAATTTATATAAATGGTCAACTTTCGTAAAATGCAAAGCCAGTAAGAAGAGAATTTTTGTTCATGCTCATGCTCACATATAACTTAATTTCCTGCACATGCTCTACATGTTACACAAACTTTTCAACAATTTCCGTCCATGTAAAGATATTACTTTATAATTCTTATATATAATTCGTTGATTTTTAATAAGAGAACAGTATTTTGTTCTGCAAAATTGAATACTTTACTTCACATTCATTATAATATATGTAGCATTGAAAAGTTAATAGTTTGAACTGTGTAAATTAAAGTAAAGATAAATATTTGTCTCATATAAGAGTTTTGTTACAGATGTATATTAATATTGTAAATAAGTATATTGATGCATATTAAAATTTTGCTTAGATAGCTTCTACATATTTAATATGTAATTGAGAGCGTGAAATAAAGCTTCTAAACTAAATAGCAAATTTTTTTTTAAGTACATGAGCAGTCAGGGAGAACAAAACGCTGTTCATTTACTAATTCAATTTAATACAGTTCTTAAATATTTTAAATTTACGATCACACAAGTAATGCATATTGCACTAAAAATGTATTCAATTCGATATGCTAAATAAAAAGTGTACATCAATTACTATGCTTTACATCACATCTCATTACGTTTGTTACATCAAAGAATCTGTTTTGAACAGATTTAATCACGATAGACGCGCGAGATAAACGTGATATGATTTATATTTACACTTACTCTTAACTATTAATTTCGTTTTTTATTTAATTTATGTAAAAATATTATTATAAACTTTTGACTATATATATTTATGCATAACAATATACTGGAAAGCATATCATTACGACTATCAGCAGTTGGAATCACAGTAGGAATTACTTTCGCGTGTTCTGGCAACAGTAATGTCCCAATATTGCTTTATATACCGTCACCATTTTCGAGTCCCCGTATTATAATGCAAAAATCATAACTCGCACAAAAATGCTACGATATTTGCACTATATTGAGTAAAATTCTTCTTAAATTAACTATCTATATTTTATATTTATTTATAAAATATCATATACTCAATGAATAACTGATTCTGACCTTTTTTTAATTATTATTATATGTTTTTTATATACTGATAATATCTTTGAATGTCTTTTGTTCGGCTTTTGTGCATATGTGTTTTAATTGAAATGATTATTTCCTGATCTATCGAAATCTAAAGATAAGCTCCATTAGCACTATAAACTATAAAACAGATTCGAACCCATATATCATAATGCATTCTAAAAATACACGAATTTTCACGCTAAATATCTACATGTGATTAGATTCGTAAAGACAGATCAGAAATCGCTCAGATCTTTGGTTTTAAGCTTTGAGCAGGTGCCGGTGGGGGTGGTGGCTTTTTATTATAAAATGGAGCAGGCGTTTTCGTATCATTAAATAATACGTCCGTCTTTGGAGTAACGTCAGACGTACCGGATGGACTCTCATTCAAATGCTCGAATTTGAATTCTGTGTTGAGCGTAAGTCCTTTGACATTTTTAGGCGATTTTCTCTGAATCTGTTGAATACATTCCGATATCTTGGAGCCTAATTCCGACCTAAGCGGAGTAGGTCTTTTCGATTGAATTTCAATGGCAGGTATCGAAAGAGTCGCAACGTTATTCTGCACTTGGGACTGCGCGCTAACGTTCGGCTTTACGTTGCCGAAGAGCAATGACTTTCTGTACTCGATATTATTGCTACACTTGATAGCGTCCGGATTAGTGGTGGATATCAAATCAGTCTTCGTTATCTGTAACGACTCTTTGAGCGCGGCGTTATCATTAATTGTAAATATTTTATTCACGTTACGGGTGGTACTCTTTCGCTTTGGCACGAAATAGGCGGAGATCACCCCGAAATATTTATTGCCGGCAGTGTAATGTGTCTTTGATTTAAGAACACCGAGTGACTTAGCATGCGGTTTGCGTTTCTCTTTAAAACGGTTGAAACTAGATACGTACGTAGACATCACGTCCTTCTTCCAATGCTGTGCAGAATTTCTGATGTACCAAACTCCGAGTAGCAGCAGAGCTACGGCGGGTACTATTCCCAAGAAGATAACGTACAATGCAGTTATGAAATCGTTCCGCGCTGAAAGCACATGAAATGCATATCATACAGTCGAAAATGCAGATCTATAAAAATATCAACTAAGAGAATTTTAAGGCTCTATATGTGAAAACACAAATTTAGCGGGCTAATGAGAGCTAGACGCGAATAGTAGTGTGTCAGTTTGATAGAAAATCATTTTTTTTTTTATGGAACTCTGCGCAGGGCACTATAAAAATGTAATATATCTTAAGTTAAAACCTTTTCTCAGATTATCAATTATTATTTTTCTCTTGACATTGTTTGAAAAGGAACGTGAATTTTTTTTCTTCTTCGATTAATATCGGTAGATATAAATAGGTGAGATATTTACCGTTTGGATCTTCGGCTGGACCGCTATCTTCAGAGCCTCCGATTCCGGGATGAAGGCAGTCAGGTGGTCGAAAACCACGGTTACAATGGCAATGACCAAGACTATTACATACTCCGTTACCGTTGCAATTATTTGGACAGGCATTACCGCCGGATACGGATGCTCTCAAATCCGCCACTGACATACATTTCTGATTCACGCACATCTATATATAAGCGAATTATAATTATCCAAACTATTCAATTTACATTTCTGGTTTACTTCATGTTAGAAAAAAAAACTCAAACTTTCATCATTGGAAATATTTTACCTTTCCAGGCGCACACTTGGCACCGTCTGGTGCGAGTCCAGGATCGACTTCGCTCAATCCAAGATCGACTATAGCCGAACGACATGGTATTATCTTCCCACCATTGTTGATGAAGGAGTGACTCAAGGTTGCGACCGATTCCATGCCAAATTCTAGTCGTTCATTTAAATGTTTACAGTGCAGCATGCCGCAGAGGAGATTTCTACAACAAATCCGATACATTAAAATCCAACTTCTCTCAGGATATCATTCTCATATATGATATAATTTCAGCTTACTGATCATTGCATTTGATGAAGCTCGCATCGATCCGATTGTAGCCGCAATTACCATTCTTTGTGCCCCGATTGTTCATATCATAACATTGTGCGTCGGAGGACCAACCGGTGGGACCCCAAAGCAGTTTGCACTGATCGTCGTGCGTTCTGCATGAGCCCTGATAACAGAAAGCCTTGCCTACGCTGCAGGTTTCGCCGTCCATTTTAAACACGTCCGCCGGACAATATTCACTCTGACCCGTACAATATTCCGGTAGATCGCACTCGTGTTCGGCGCTACGGCACTCCGTACCCGCGGTCTTCGGCCTGCAGGTCTTCAGATCACAGCACTCACCGGTGGCGCAGCTCGCGTTACTGTGCAGCATGCAAGTAGTCACGTTACAGCAAGGATTATCACAATTCTCCTTCAAACCGCAGTCGCACTGCTCGCCTGATTCGACGAATCCGTTGCCGCATATGGGACTGTCGAAGAGCTTCTGCGGTTTGTTCCTCAAGCAATAATCCATGCCATGCTCAAAAGCTATAGCCAAGTGTTCCAATGAGCATGTGGACCAATGCGTTGGCCCGGATGAGCCACTGGATGACGCCATTATGCACCTGAAATAATGACAGAATAATTAATAAGGATGGACTTGAAGTGAATCAGCGATTTACAAATGGAATGTAATATCAATAGAAAAATATATAGCCTTGACGCACTTCTCTTCAGGACAGTCGCAATCCGGTCCATCGTGCTCCATGCCAAAATTATGACCCATCTCGTGAGCAACAGTGGCTGCTACTAAACCAACGACGGTCGAGTGATCCATGGAAACGCCGCCTGAGAACTCGTAAGTGCATATCGGTCCTTTAAGAGCCTTGCCTACCACTCCACCTTCAAAGGTGATTCGCCTGTTGTCGAGAAAAAAAATATTAGGCTTGTTATTATGTTTACATAATGCCGCTGTCTGTATAACGCATCTCGCTCTGCAAGCAGCACTCACGTCAACAGCTGGGCGTTATCGTTGGGTATATCTTGAACCAGCTTCTCCCTACGGTAACGCAGGAAATTGGACAGAGTGGTGTCGCCGTTCGATGATAGATTTATCTCATCCGACTCGGACCACACTTGCACGCCAACCAGGGCGATGAATACGTTCAACGGCATATATAGCTGCAAACACACCGAGATACCTTTGTCTCGTATTTTACATAGAGATTCCGCGGTACCATGATACGGTTGAGCACTAATTAATCTCTTTGTCATGCTGCGTCAAAGAGTATACGCCACGGAATAAACAGTATATTACGCTTTCTCTCTCATACATTAAGATCAAACAAAGATCCACTATCGTTGGCGATAAATTTTTAAAAAATGAAAAAATAAAAAATGAAAAATATTTAAGCTTCGAGATAAACTGATAATAAAATCTAACTTTTTGATAATGTCAAGCAAATTTTATTTTAGCAGTTTAACTTCATTAGGGTAATTATTGAAAAATTTAATCTAAAAAATGCATACAGGATGAGTCGCTATAAAAATTGACCTTCTTCTAAGATACCTTCATAAATATTGATTTTAAACAAAAATTAAATTATTTTGAAGGGACTACATTTTGATCATCTTAGTTCTTTTTTAGATGCAAGTGTCAAAAAATGTTGAAGGTTATCTCAAGGTCATTTTAAGATCATTTCAAGATCAGTCCACGGTTAAGGTGTGTCATACATTATTCGATTCGTTTTTGTATCCTCTACAATTATAATCGATTAAAAATAGAGCTTTCCATTTAAAAACTTGAGATAATTTTCAAAACTTTTTAACACCTGCAAAAAAAATAAGGCAACTAAAATAAAACCCTTTCAAGATAATTTTACTTTTGTCTAAAATCAATTTATGTAAAGATATCTTAGAAGGCAATTTCTAGTAACTCATCTTTTATATATATATATATATATATATATATATATATATATATATATG
>JBCAUJ010000113.1:1126020-1153167 GCA_038406275.1 Cataglyphis albicans | reverse complement strand
TTTTTTTTTTTTTTTTTTTTTTTTTTTTTTTTTTTTTTTTTTTTTTTTTTTTTTTTTTTTTTTTTTTTTTTTCTACACATAAATGAATCTGCTAAGAATATATTTTATAAAACATACAGGGTGTGAAAAAATTACCATCAATTGCGGCGAAAAAAATTGTAATTAGGACTTTTAAAAATCGATATCTCGACAACTATGGATTATAGCGCATTCTTCTTCTGATAAAAAAATCCTACAAAAATGGCTTATCAAATCGAGGATATTCATTGCGCACACGTGCCTGACTTAGAGCAATCTCGTACGCGTTTAATTTATCAAAACATCCATAATCATCCTTCACCTACATACGCGTTCAAGGATAATAACCGGCTGATATATAACGGACGGATAAAGCATACAGCTTGATTCATTGTCGGATAAGAGAAAAATTTCGCGAGAGCGTAACGTTGTCCATGGGAAGCGCGTTACGAGGCGTGTCGGCGGAATATGAAATTTTGTATTCGCCCACGGTAAGCTTATCCTCGCTTCTATTAAATGCGATATCGCGTGCGCGCCGCATTGGAGATTATGTAGATTTATATCGCGAGAGAGCGTCGAGCGAAGGAGAGAAAAATATACGTTTCGTAACAGCCGCGTCCTTATTACCGGGACGGTAAATTTCAGAGCCGCACACGTTGAGAGGATAAAAAGGGGACATCCTATATATCCTCGTAACAACGGACTCGAATCCTTCTCCCTTCGATGAAAGTCACATCTCCATTTTACATGTTTTATATCCTTCTGTTTTCTTTTTTAACGAGTTTGAAATTAGTTTATCCGCGCGGATGAACTGTGTTTGTATCACGAAGAACGGAACGATGGAAGGGCATCGCCAATTAATTAAATACGATTGTCCAAAATTAATGTCGTCGCTCTGACAGTTGTTGACGACGAGTTTCACGCATGACTTTTGTCCCACATTCCGAATGACGTTTGAATTATTAATAATTCAATAAATAGTATCATTTTTTTATTATTATAATTTTATTTAAAAATGATAAAATACACAGAAAATATATAATATTGACTTTGTTATTATTATTATTTAAAGTTCCACAATTTTCCCTTATATTTATTATATCATATCATTTATTTGTATCAACATCTTTGTTTGTATTATTACTTAAAAAAATGTTTCACGATATTTATTCAATTATTTTGCTCTGTTTGATTTTTTCTAGAAATTTTATCGTAAGATAAATGAATTTATTCGAATTTCTAATATTAAATTTATGAAATGCTTCAATAAAGTCCAGAGTCTATTTTTCGTCAACTGTAATTATATGAAATGTAGAGATATAATTATAGTATCGAGAAATGCTTTCAGCTTCAAATTGGAAAATATCGATATTTTATTATCGCGCTCGTGTGAAAAAAAAAAAAAAAAAAATTTCTGCTTTCACCGGGATGATGCAATCGTCCCGCGATTTCGCCCAAAACTTGTGATTAATCGAATAACACTCAGAAACTCTGCGCCGTAAATTTCCATAAAATACGGGGGGAAACTTCCTAGCCGCTGACTCAGTGAGCGAAATTTATCATAATCGCCTTTTCGATTAACACACGTCGCGAGCAATATAATGCCGAATATATTTATATGCAATTTTCCCTTTCCTGTTTTAATCTCTGTCGCTTTAAATAATCTGCTGGATAGGACAGCTGGTTAAAATGAAGAAAAAAAAAAAAAAAAAAAAAGGAACGTTATGATAGACAGCGGATTTGGACGATTAACGTGAATAATTTTCGAGTTTTCCGAGGACGATTTTCGCGACTCGCTCTGTGCGGACATGTCGCAATTTAACGTATTCTGGGATATTTTTTTATTTATTTTTTTTTCCGTCCTTTCTGCCTTCCTCCCACCGGTGCTTGAATTATAAAGCGGAAACACTACCGACCGCGCAGTTTTATATCGCGCGACGCCCCGTCATCCGCCGAGCCCCGACACGTTCGCGTGTGCTTGCAACGAGACATCATATTAAACATGCAGAGAGATCCGAGTGAGTCACTCCGATCGATTTCGGCCGAGTCGTTACACCTGTACGTGTACGGTGTGTCTATATCCCATCTGCCAAGTCCATCCGCGATAGCGGCAGACAGATACGACGAGAGAGAGAGAGAGAGAGAGAGAGAGACGGACATCCGCGGAGAGATTTTTAATTTTCGTGGGACCGGAAGTTCGAGCCGAGCGTGGAATAACATAAACTTTTCCCAGAGATAGAATCGAGTTCCTCGAAATAGGAATGAAGAAATTAGCGTTTGTTATAATAACGCCATTTCTCTTCCGACAGACTTTTATCGACGCGATTAATTAAATTAAACACCATCCAAAGTTTTTCATTGTTTGCCGATTATGTTGTAAATAATAACATACTGAGAAAAAAAAATATTAACTTGATTAAATGAATTCAATTATTTTTTTAAATATTTATTATTACTATATTTTAAATATTTTGAATATATTTTAAATTATTTAAATATTACTGTATTTTAAATATTTTTAATATTACTATATTTTAAATATTTAATTGATTACTATATTTTTAATATTTTTTCAATGCTATTTTAGTAATATTTAAGTATTTAATTGTAAGTCAAATATGTCATGTTAGATTTAATATGTCGTATTTAATTTAAATACTTAAATATTTTAATCAAAAAAATAATAATCAATTGAATATATTTAGTCAAATCAACAACTTTTTTTTCTTAATGCAAAGTCCTGTCAAATTAAAATTAAATCATATGGCGTAACCTTACTTGGATCATAAAATCGATGGTTCTATAGTCGACTTTTAGAATCATCGTAAAATCGAAATTACTAATCGACCTTCTAATTAAAATAAGATATAATAAAAAAATGTAATAAAAAAAGATGTAAATAAAGAATGAGAAAAATTATACATTAATTATAATAAACGAGTCTCGGCATCTGTTTCTAAGTGACATTAGCAATGTCAGTCTTAAACAGCTGATTTGTGTTTATAATTAATTCAGCAACGTAACGTTTATTACAACATCATATCGCGCTTTATAATGTATAAGGCCTTGAAAGTATAAGCGAGATAAGCGAGAAAAAACAATAATAAAATAATATTTATTCTGAAAATTTATGCGCGATAATAATATGTCAAAAATTATGCAAAATGTCAGGCAACGCGCGAAGAATTACACGCATCAATTATTCTTCTTTTAATGGAATGAACGACCGTGCATTGTATACGATCGTAAATTTTACGCCACCGTATCAAGCCATAAAAAGGCGATAATGCCGTTCTTTATGGCTATTCGATACGTCACGAATCGCGCGAGTGAACGGCCGCCACGTCGGCTTCAAGTGGAATGAATCTTGGATGCTTTCTCGATCCTCCTCTCCCTCTTCGTATCCGATAAAATTACGCTCGCTCGATATCGATTAACCGACATTGTTTGCGGAAAGGCGGTTAACACGCCACGGCGTGAATACTGTGGGAGTACCCAAGTGTACTTACAACTTTCGACGGGGTGTGCACTTTGTACGTGCCGCGATGCTGGTGGCGTTGCTGATAGCCGACCGGAATTAAATCGGTGTTCAGTCGAAGGTCGAGAATACGCTCGACACCATCCACGTTGAAACCCACCGTCAGCACGTCCGCGTGCTCGATGTCCTGAAAGATAACAAAAAATCTGAAGTTTCTATCCGCCAATAAGTTCTTTCTTTCTTTGTAATAAAAATAATTGAAAAATCTGTATATTTTGTAACATTTCACAGGTTTTTCTACTCGCTGGAAAAACCTAGAAAATCAAGAGTTCTCAGGAACTTCATTTTTACTTTGAAAAATCAGGGAATTCTCATGGAATTTTATTTAAGCTCGGGGGATTTTTGAAAAAATTCTTTCTTTGATTATTTTGTTCTTATAAGCACCGGCAATCTGATTGATCAATGAATTTATAATAAATATATTATAAATATATATCATTCTCTCTTTGATTATATATATTCATTGACATAGCAAAAAAATACTGAATACACAATATCGAGTGCACATTTTTTTATTATAATTCTTAATTAATGATAAAAAATAAAAATATTATGCAAATAAAAAATGCTTATCTTACAAAAGTAATTAAGTTCTTTTCAGTACATTTTTTAAATTTAAGTACTTTATTTTTCTCTTATTTGTATGAGTGAAAAGCATTAGAAAATGTACACAGAAAAATTTATTTTAAAAAATTCCATCTAAAAGTTCTTTAATTTTTTCTGGAATTTTGGACAAATTATCTGTAAAATCAAAAAATTCTTAGAGAATTTTTTTACAAACTTTGGATAGGCACCTTGTATCAATCAAATTTATGACAAATTGATTGGGGAATTAGAAGAAAGGATTATAACAACGAGAAGTGATTATTATAGTTTATTACATAAAAAAAATATATAAAAAATATAAATATATAAATTGTATAAAAAAACATATAAAATTATTTTAATTATAATTAAAAAGAAAACAAAAATTTTAATTTATATTCCGTCGAGTTTCACACTTATATTTATATTACTATGTATTTGTATTCAATTTTTGCCATAAATTTCTTGTCTGCAAAAAGGGATTCGCGACTCAAATCGTCCAATAATATAGCCGATTCTTTCTTGTCACATCAGAAAGCCCGATCGCGCACCTGTTGCATTAATAGCGATAAAACTATGCTTACACCTAAGAAAAGAAATTTTCTCTCTCGAAAATTGAATTCCCGAGATTGTGTTGTATCGAACTGCAATTAATTTTATACTCGGTTGCTCGCTTTCTCCGGCCATGAAACCGAGTGACTGACAATGAATATCTAACAACTCGAGAATATTGTTTCAACAATAAACAAGAAGAAATCGAATGTTAGATTGTCAGATTAATTAATTCAAATATGACTTGTATTTTTTTTTTAGGATAAAGTGATATTTACCTGACAATTAAATTCTGTTCTTAAATTTTTGCAATAAAAAAATATAAAAATATAAATATAATAATAATATGATAAAAAATAACAATATATAATAATATAATAATATGTAATAATATAAAAATATATAATAATATAAAATATGAAATATAATAATATAAAATAAAAAATGTAATAATATAATAATATAAAAGATAAAATATAATAATATAATAAAAAATAATAACAATAATAATTTTGTATAATATATAAAATTTAATGAATGACGAAATGTAATAATTCGGTGGAAAAATTATTTTCACGGTAACTTCTATGCGTAATTTCTACACCTGTTAATCACGAATGGGCGTAATTTCAATCCTTGATTACCAGAGCAATGTCAATTATGGTATATTGATGGAACAGCTGACTGTGCGTGGCATTTAACGCATTTTCGGTACGATTAATCCAATTTGTCGACTGTCATATCGTTTTGAAATCACGTAAAACAATTAACGTTATTAGATTACAATTCCGCGAGGCCGGGGAGCTCGATTCGAAATTCATATAAGCTCTCCGAGAGAATCAGGCGCGTACAGCGTCATCCCTTTCGAGTATACGCGTGCCGAGTGCGAAATGAATTTGCGAATCTCGTTTGCGCCAGCGGCGCATGGACGATGTTTAATTCATGGGATACGTCCCAGCCGAGAGACTCTTTTCCCGCGAGCGGTGGATGCTGCGTTATCTGCGTAAGCCGGATGCTGCACCGACGATGACACTGACGTTAACGGGGCGGTTAACAACCCGCTCGGTGGTAGGCCCGTTAATTCCGAGAGGACAATCTGGATAAATTTTTAGCCGCATAATTTTATCAGTGAATTAAATTAAATGGATAAATTAATTTTTTTTTTTTTTTTAATTAAATTTTCATCGGTTGCTATTACTCAACGTTTCCGAATAAATAAATTGAATTGCAATGACTGATTTTCCGATTAATCTCAAATAGAAGTCACTTTTCTTTCACGAAAATATCGAGATTTCAAAATAACCAGCAAATAAAGTCGCAGAGTGGCGATCGAGTTTTAAAAAATATTCTACATTTTTTGATTTCAATTTAAAATATTTTTAAAAATAAAAATAAAATGCATCTACACGCATGGGGAAAACTGAAGTATGCTTTCCTGGAATCAATTTAAAGGAAAACGTCAGGAACCAGCTAAGATTAGTTAATCAAGATGGTCGTTGCAACCGATGTTTTAAAAGCTTACACAAGATCCCTTGGGCTACATTTTACGCTCCCTTTTACAATTTATGTCGACACCAAGAAGAAAGAAAGCTTCTAACTAACCATTCTCTGTCCCGCGCGTGCAAAGGCGATGCAGCGCGATGGAAGCTCGTCTCTTAATTACTCTAAGTGCCGCGTTCAATTGAAATTGTGGCAGTAATTACGTGGTGTAACGTAGCGCTGCGAAATTGGAGAACCGCGCTTTCACACTGGAATAGATAAATCGAACGAAGGTACTGCGCCAACATGAATTATTGATTAACCTCCTTGCTCTTCGACAACGAGCGCAATGCCGTGTTTAATACACCCTCTCGTAAACTCAACGTTCTATTTTAAATAAATTAAGTTTTCCATGCAGAAGATGATGATATTTTATTCGTAATAACAATAATGTCGTTCGTAATAGAAGCCAAAGAATGTAACATTTAAAAATTATTATATTGTCATTTGATTTCAGATAAAAAAAAAAAAATCGCTAATGTATGTATCTTGATTCAAAAGTGGAATAATTTTTTTTTTTTTTTTTGTTAATATAACCAAAATTATTATTATTACAAATAATTGTAAATAAAGTACTAGCATTTTCAATAACATTAAATTCAAAATTCAGTTTAATATTATTTTAAATATATATTTTATTTATAATAGAAAGTTGATTCCGCAATAAAATTTTATTTCATAATAGAAGAATCTAATAAATTAAGTTTTTCTTGCAGAAAGTGATAATATAATATTTAATTTGTAGTTATTTGTAATAACAATAATTTCATTCGTAATCAAAGATAAAGAATATAGCATTTCGGAAAAATTATTATACTGTCATTCGATTTCAGATAAAAAAAAAATCACTGATATGTATGTATCTTGATTCAAAATCGTTAAAACAATGATGATTTTTTTTTATTAATACAAGCAAAATTTTATTATTAATATAAATATTAAAAAACAAAATACTAGCATTTTCAATAATATTAAATTAAAAAAAAGCTCAGTTCACTTAATATTATTTTAAATATGTTTTATTCCTAAAGGAAAATTTTTTTCATAACAAAATTTTATTTCATAAGAAATGAATTATATTAAAAGTAGAAAAAGATAGATTATGAAATTACTCGTAAAAATATATTGCACGATGATGTATTTAAATTAAAATTAGCTGCCTAGGTAAAATATGCGCTTGTTAAATGACGAGCAATTATAAATGATCTCATTAAACTTTGAGATAAAAATAATTTAACTACTATTATTTCAAAATATCATAGAAAACCAGGATCTATTAAATAAAATATAATTTTTAATTCAACAAAGCTTTCTACATTTTAAAATGTCTCTGTATTTATACGCGTGTTAAGAATTGATTTCCAAAAAAGAAACGCATTAATCAAATTGAGGTGAATCTTCAATGTAATATCTGCAAAGCATCTTATACTGGATCGGAAGACAAATGGTGCAGTAACGATATTTCTTAGGAAGCCGTTCCAACGATACCGGCATAACGCTGTGTATGGATGGACAGTACGTTCCTTTGAAATCCTTTCAACGTAGTGTATATCATTGTCCAGTGACAGTTAGCAATCTATACTTGGCCCGCGGCCACCGCAGAAACCGTTTTTGATATCGTATCGTTGCTAGCTCTTACAGTGGGACGACCGGCATCCGTCTTTCGTCGATATTGGAAAACAAATACATATATATATATACAAGATGCCTCAGAATTGAATTGACAAACTTCAGGTGGTTATAAAGGACACCAAAAAATAATCCAATTTTGTCAAATCAGAAAATCATAAACTAACAACGGCGAAAATCTTTGAAAAAAATTATTTTTTCAAAATTTTATTAAAGTGGTTAAATAAAAGTGTTTTTATCATGGAAACATTTGTTTAAAACATTTTTTGATATCTCGAATAATTTTCGAGATATATCGTGAAAAGCAAAAAAACCGCTTTACATATGAGAGAGTTCCATCTCTTGAATCCTTTTTGGACCGCAACTGGAAATTTCTAAATTCTTTATTTATTTTTCCCTATATGTAAAATGTGTAAAGTTTCATCAAAATCAGAATTTTCGGATTAGTCTTTGATTTTCAAAACGATTTATTTACGAACACGGATTTATTGGAAAAATTGGCTTGTTTTGGTGTCCTTCATAACCACCTGAAGTTTGTCGGTCTTCTGGGACACCTTCAGATGGATGATGTGATTGACGCCGGACACCCTGCATATCGCCAGGACTCGGTTATTTAATATATCCGTATAAGTACCTCATACCGAGATTGCTCAATCTCCTAAATTTATACTTTATTCAGTTAATCTTTTCTTGGCCGAGATAATTGTCCCTCGTATAATTAATTCTCTCTCTTTGTAAAATTCGCGCGAAAACTGATGCCAACTTTCTCGGACAAAAATTTTAAATCGATTATAAATAGATCAAAGAAGAATTCATAAATAAATAATAGTTGGTGCTAAAATCTAAACATTCTATAATAACGCGATACATGAACTATTTGAAAACTATAAAGTCACACTCTCTGAACGATGTCATTGAATGGCACGTGGTTCAAAACAAATCCAAGAGTGTCGCCCAAGTAAACGCGAAAGTTCTTGAACAATTTTTTCTCTCCGCTCTGTTGGCGCATCCCAAACAATTTATCCGGTAAATTCAACAAACTGCATTACTCGGCTGTTGGATTAAAGAGCCGGTAATCGTTTCAACTTTTCCGATGGAGAGAGTCGAGCTGCCGTCACGTCGTTCGCATGTCGACGGGAAAGAATCGTCACTGTATTGTCCTTTTAATCCCGCCAGGAGACTCGAGTTAATCCAACGGAAGGAAGAAGGAACATTGGAGAAGGAAAAAAAAAACAACGAAACACGTCGTAAAACACAGAAGAGAAAGAGAAAAAGAAAAGTTCTCCTTCAGCTACCGTAAAACTTGGCCGACGTGGCCCTTACGTTCCATTCATTGTGAATACCCGTAAACTATCCTCGCCCACGGAGTTTCCCGAGTTTCCGCTTCCGCGGTTTCTTCCGCGCGCCAATTGTGCGTGCGCCCTCTCTCGGAAATTCTAAGAAAAGGAAAGCTTGGCGGCGACGCCGATCTTTTTTTAAGGAAAATTCTGGCGGGGCCACCGGAAACGTCGACTGTCAAGAAAGACAAATTGAGAGGGACGTTTGCACGAATAGAAATGCACAGCACGATTCAGCCAGAACGTTTTGATTAATCGCATTTGAGAGCAATTTGTGTTCAACATCGACGGCAATTACTATAGCTTTCATATTTAAATGTAGTTTCAAAAAAAATCTCTCCTCTCCTTGGTTGCCAAATAAAGTTTATATGTGGTTATTCTATAAATACATATATGTATACAGGGTGAGTCACTAAAAATCGCCTAAGATCTTCATAAATATTAATTATACACAAAAGTGTTTAAGACAAAAGTTAAATAATTTTAAAAACTACTACATTTTAGTCTTCTTAGTTTTTTATTAGGTGGAGATAGATGACATAAACGTTTTGTGTAAAAGTAATATTTATGAAGATATTTTAGAAGGTAATTGCTAGTGACTCACCCTGTATATATTATAAATTCAAAAACATTTTAAATTAGTCGTAATCAATATTTGAAAGATTATTGAAATAAAATTAAGATGGACTCCTTTATGAGACATCCTGTATTTTATATATATTTTGAATTACGATTAATTACAGAGTATCTATCCAAAAGAAAAATATACATTTATAATATAATTGAAACATATAATTTACAATCAATGGCCAATCAGATTGTCGTTACTTGCAATATAAGAATAAAATAATCAAAAAAAGAATTTTTGAAAAAATTCCCCGAGTTCAAATAAAATTCCACAGGAATTTCAAGTTTTTTCATCATCAGTTATATTATTTTTTTTTGAGATATTCGAAATCTCCGTTAAATAAAATTTAACTAAAAAATATATATATATATTCATGTGCCTATTTTCTGTCAATTCTACAATATCTTAAACGCATAAAAAAAGATAAATTAAAAAATAAAAATAAAAATTAATATCTTAAGTTGTATAAATGGCTTGATATCGTAAAAAGAATTTAGCACATTTTAAATTCAATTTCTCCTAAAAATAAGGATAAACCGATTTTTATGTAACGCTGTTCGCACGTAACTAATAATTTTTAATTCGCGTGATACAAGTAAGGTGAAAAGCCGACATGTGCAATTGAAAAAAAGAGCACGTGTAAGAGAGAATTCCACGAGTTGCGGATCATTCAATGAGTCTCTGATGAATTCGAGCAAACATCATCGCGGTCACACTTAGACAAAACACACGTTCGTCAATTCGCGCACTTTCATAGAGTGCAATGGAAAACAGTAACCTGCGGCACGATATAAATGCGTTAATGGCGCGTAGCTTTTGCGACTTTAATTACGGCGCGGTTAGACGTGCGGTTGCGCCGTTATTCGTGTCGCGGAATACAAATCATCACGCTCGGCGCGTTACCTTCGGTAATTGCCTGGCCGCGGATTTTTTTGGAACGTTTAACCGCAAAAAAAAATCTTTATTTCAATTTGCTGAATCGTAACGAGGCTGATTTATCCGCGTTTACACGCGTGTTTCGCGTATCATTTATGCAAATGTGATTATTTGTTACATGTTTCCATGACAAGGAAGTCTGTTAATTATAAATAAATAGGTTACGCAGCATCAATGTGTCAAATGTATATACAGGGTGTCCCATTTTAAGAGTTCCACTCTCATAACTTTTCAAGATCGTTTGAAGGAAAACGACTTAGACAAAAGTTATAGGGAATAAAGGGGGATATCTAATAGTGACCTTGGATTAAAGGTCATTTTCAAGGTTATTTGAAGGTCAACTTTCGTTTTTTAAATGGAAACCCCCAAGCTGGAAACTGTTGATTATTTAGTGTCATTATTTAAAAGAAAAAAGACTCGTGATTTAGCGAATTTATACGTCATTTTCAAGGTTATTTGAAGGTCAACTTTCGTTTTTTAAATGAAGACCCCCAAGCTGGAAACTGTTGATTATTTAGTGTCATTATTTAAAAGAACAAAGACTCGTGATTTAGGGAATTTATACGTATATCGGAATTCGTAAATGTGTGGAAACAAGAGATCCTTTATACAATTCGTCTTCGCATTTCCTTTCTCTACAATAATGATAATACCAACACGGATGTCGTATATAAACGGGATGTCTATATATATATCACGATTTCGCAGTCAAAAAATTTGTTTTAAATTTGACAGATGTCACATGTCCCAAACGAGGCATTTTTTGTCCATATAAATTTTTGTATTAATTTAATAATTAATTTAATTTTTTGTTTTAATGTCCCAACGGGGCATTTTCTTGTCCAGATAAATTTTTATATTAACTTAATAATTAATTTAATTTTTTGTATTAATATAGATATAATTAGTTAAATAATGACATTAAATACTTTGTAATATTTTAATATAAAATAAATGCAAATTTTAAGTTTAAAATAAATTATGTAAAACATATTTTTAGTGATAAAATTAACTTGGAAAAATATTATTGACAATCTGTCACTTTCATTGTAGAATAAATTCAACATTTTTTTCTATAAATTTTAACAGATAAATTCTGTCATTAATAATAACCTATTGTGTAAAATTTAAAATAGGTGCATATTGTGTTAATTTTACACTTTTTCTCAATTGTTTTAATAATTTAACTTGAGTTCAATTAATACAACAGCAATATGTTAAATTAACATACGTATGTGTTAAATATTTAATATTTTAACCGGAATATTTTTTAAGAAAACAAACTTTCCAACTATGTTGCAATCCTATTTTAACAATCTTTTCATGTAATCAGAAAATCACGGAAAATAGATTACATGCCTCTTTCGAAAACTGCATCGACTGGAAAGAGAGTGAGCGCAAGCGTGGATTTTAATTGATATGAATTCAACGACAAGTGACATCGGCGCAAAATGCGGGCGATTCGTCGGCTTTCTAGGCTTCCTTTCTTCGCTTTCGAAAAGCTGGAATGTTACGCCGCCGCTAGTAAAAATGTTTCTTCTTTCGCATCAAAATATATATTTTTTCTTTCTTTTTTTAGCGACACAAAATTTCTCCCAATTTTCTGTAATCGCTCCATAATTACGGATAAATTTCCATTAATTTTTATCAAGTAATCCTTTTTAAATATTAGTTTCTATTCGACATTATATGTTGTACGGAAGTATGTGTCGCGTATGTTATTTTTAACTTCGCAGGACTGGAATTTACATTTTCCTGACGGCGAAGATCGGAAAATCACGTCTTACGCGCGTGTCGCGTACGCACGATATGAACAAATGCGCGCATTGCCGTATTCATTCTCACGATTACGACAAGGTTGCAGTGAATCTATGTTTTCTTTGTACAGGCCTTTCCCTCTCTCTAGCGATATTTCAACACGCGCTGGAGAATACATAACAAACCGAACTATTTATATCACAAAAAGAGAATTGCAACATCATAATTTATCTCATCCTTATGATGATTTTTCTGCCAGAATATCAAAAACATTCTCGTATGAATATAATAAAATATTTAAAGAAAAGAAAAAAGAGAACGATAGATCGTTTGCTTTGTGATTTTTGGATTTACGTGTCTAATAAAAAATATCACACGCGATGTTTCGTATTTAAATCCTTTGATATTTAACTGAAATTTTTTTGCAATCTCTTTTATATATTAATTTCTTATTCATGTATTATTTATTTTATTATTTTATTTTATATTTATATAAATTCGTATAAATTAAATATTTTTAATTCTTGATATTTTTTAAATAGATTTTATTTTTATATTTTTGCAATGCATTTTTACACTGTTGGAAAATTCGTGTCTTCTTTTTAAAAATGTACAAAAAAAATACAATGTACATATATTTTGCACAATATAGATGTTTCGTATTATTAGTGACATGATCTGTCAAAATTTGCAGAAAAAAAAATGTTGCTTTTATTCTACAATAAGAGTGAGAGCGACTATAAACTGTCAATAATATTTCTCCAAGTTAATTTTATCATTAAAAATATGTTAATTTCATACAAAATTTATTTCGAACTACTACGAAGTTTGCATTCATTTTGTGTTAAAATATTAACATAATATTAGTATCACTATTTAACATATTCATATTGCGTTAAATTTAATTAACACAAAAATTTATGTAGACTGCTTGGGACATGCAATGTATGTGTTTAATTTAAACCAAATTTTCAGACGGGAAAATTTTCTAAACGCACGTTGAAATTATTCCAATACGATTTACAGCTTCGTACGCTCTCCGCGTATTTTCTGATTCTGCTCTATCGCGCTATGCCTCTGCAAGCTGCTGGCACATGCACGCGATATCACTTACAGAAGTTCGTAGTTACTTTGCGGCAATGAAAGAAATCTTTAATCGTCCTAGACCAATCGTCCTGTTTCGCCGAGCGAACAGAGGAAGTCTCGTTTCCGCAGTTTGCCGCCACCGGCAGATGTGAACAAAGGACATGTCGTCCGTATGATTACCGCAATCTAACGGAAAAATTTATATTATGCACTACGACTGATGCAGTTCCGTTTTCAGTGAGGTGATATTGGAATTGGATTTTTTTTAATTAACTAAAAAAATTTCGTTGATCTGCTGTCTGGTTAAAAGCTTGTAAGGCAACTAAAAATAATTAAAAGTTAAGATTAGAAAATAAGCTTTTATATATTTGATATAATTTTAGCAAGAATAAACAATATAAGAGATTTTAATTATAATTGGATAATTTTTAATATATGTTAATGAACGAAATTTGAAAATACCTTGTATGTGTGTCCGCGTGTAGCTCACAAGTTACAGAATTTCATGAATAACGATGTCAGAGTTTATAACCAGATGTAAACAGATATCAAACAGTTTGTAACCAGTTTATAAATAGATATCAAATAATTGAGCCACTGGAAGTACAAAATTATACAAATGTTTTAACCAAAAACAGTTGTAGAAAATAGTTATTTTAATTTCTTACAAAAATAAAATGATTTAATATTAAAAAGTTGCACCAACTAAATAAAAATCTATGTTATATATATAATATATATATATATATATATATATATATATAAAATTTTATTTATGTTCGAAATTAAAAGAAAAAATATATAAGATAAAATAAAACATAAAATAACAAATTAAATATATTACAACTAATATAAAAACTAATATAAAACTTAAAAATTATTAATACAAAAAATTAAAAATTTATACAAAAATTAAAAATTATTATAAATAAATAACACAAAAAACATAAAATAAAATATAAAAAAATTAATACCATTTCACGAATATCGATGTCAGAATTTATAAACATGTAACAATATCTCGACTTTAAGATCATTATAAAATTAAGAAAAGTTGAAAAATTATGAAAGAGCTTTCGTGCTACTTATCTTGTAAAAGTGTCTTATAAAATAATCGGGAAATTGAAAAGTTATTACTCTCTTTTTTTGTACCTTGAAGAATCTTTGAAAGATCGCATATGCGCGTTACTCCACAAGAATATATTAATTAAAAGTTAATTTTATAATGATGACAGCAAACTTTATATTCACGAAAGAATAGTCGACCGTGTTTCACGCAGTTAATGATGTACATATAATCTAATAATTATGTGAGATCTGATCTAATAAGTACAAGATAATACTGTTATATTAAAAAAACTCCACTCTCTTCAGAGACTTTTACGGTTCAGAGAACAGAAATGCCCTACATCAGAATATGCACATATTCTTTCAAACCTGAAAATTCGAAATAAATTTTTTGTACAATCGACATATTTTTAATGATAAAATTAACTTGGAAAAATGTTATTGACGCTCTGTAATCACTCTCTGTTGTAGAATAAAATCAAAAATTTTTTTCTGTACATTTTAATAGATAAATCCTGCCACTAATAATACGAAACGTATCTTCGTTGTGTAAAATTAAAAAAAAAAACACATTTTGTTATTTTTACATCTTTTTTAGTTGTTTTCAAAATTTAACATTTGAGTTCAATTAACACAACAGCAATATGTTAAATTAATACATCAATGTGTTAAATATTGATCATTAAAATTTTAACCATCATATTTTTTACCAAAAACAAAAAAAAACAAATTTTTCAAATATTTATTCACCTTGCAGCTTGCGTCTGATTCTACAGTTTAATTATCGTTCCCTGATTTCGATATAATATTGTTATCGCGCCAGATTACGATAGATGATTACAACTTATCTCGACTGCATCTTGATGCAGCAAATTGAATGTATCTCAAGAGAATGATTTTATTAATCTCTGGAATGCGTTAAATCAATCATCTGAATTAATTATCAAAATAATTACAAATTCCAAATTCATATAAATGCAATTATGACATTTCAAGGAGAGCAAATAAAAATAAATATTAAATAAAAAAATAATTGCACTTGTAAAAAAATAATTGTTTAATTTTGTTATCATTGTAATAAATAATATCTATTGTAAAAACGCATAAAAAGATTTAATAATGAATCTTATAATATTGAATGAAAATTGTTGACCAAACAATTGTTTCTTTGATTTTTATCCGTCGTGGTGAGAAACTCAAGATGTTTACAGTTTCCTTGACTTTTCTATCTTTCTTTATTTCCTGTTAGTTAGATTTCCCTGACCTTCCATAGAGTTTCCACGGTTTTCTTTATTCAAATAATGATTCTGTTTCGCAAACAAGCTCAAATGCAGATCTACATGCATTTGACATTCTATTTTTAATGAATTAAGTTTTCAATACAGAAACGATAATATTTCATTTATAATTCATTTGTGTCATCATATTATCATATCGAGAAAATTATTAGTATAAACAATTACAAATAATTCTGAATCAAGATTTATCAATTTTTTATCTTAAAAATGATGATTATTTTCTCAGAATGCTTAATTCATTATAAGTAGAATGAAGTTCATACTACTGTGTACTAAGACATCACAAAATTTTGCCTTTTCACATTTCAAGATAGACACATGGATCAGAACTCATGATTCGAAATCAATCACGTGCATATGAAAGATGCAGAAATGCGAGCAGCAATCATGTTATTCAAGATGCTGGGCAACAGAAAATCCCTTACTTCTACAAGATTTCAAATAGATTGATATCGTCTGTTAGCGTGCATGATAACAAGAAATGAAATCGAGGATGATAACAAGAATTGGCCATGACCGTTTACATCTTATATTATATGTAACAATTTATATTTGTGTAAGAAAAACCTGGCTATTTTAATAATATATTATTTAATGATAAAATCCGGCATTGATAATGTTGAATATTGATAAGAAATTCGTATATGTTTATTAAAAGAAGAATTTTTTCAGAACAAACATTTAATGACAACACGCTATTACATTGTTGCATACATTTATTTACGAAATTCAATAGATTAGATACAAGCATGCGTATGTTATTATTTTCCTATTGACTTAATTTAATATATAATATATATATATATATATTTATATATATTTATATTGTAAGTATATATTATACAGAGTGTCCTAGAATTATTTTCTGTACACCATTTAATTCATCTTATTATTCTGTACACAAAAGTATTACGATACAATTATCGAAAACTAAATAATTTTCCAGATATCTTATATTTTATACTAAAATATGTCAGATTAAGATACAAAATAACTCAAAAAATTCTTAATGAAAAAATACTTTATTATAGTGTTTTGAAAAGCTCTCGAGATAAGCTATAAGAATATGCAATAAAAAATGGGGGATTCCATTTAAGAAATTAAAGGTGTTCTTGACTTGACCTTGACGGTGCCATCCAAGGTCAAACCAATGACACCATCTTATGTTCCCCTCAAAACCATACAATTTTTGTTCAAAATGTTTGTTTTGTCGCTAAAATGCTTAGTTTTTGAAAGAAAAGGGGAATACGGATGATCTAGGACACCCTGTATATATATATATATTTTTTTTTTTTTATAAAGTGAGTAAATCACAGTCGGTTGTCGCACGTTAGAATCCACAATCTTATTCGGCCGAGTAATCGTGTTATTAGTAAACTTGTTATTAGTAAACATGTTTTGCATGCTCGCATGTCAAACGGTGTGAACTGTATTTTAGCGACATTGAAGAAGATACTAGTATTGAGTCCCTCTATAAACTAACGTACGAAGGCATACACGTGTATCTCTGTACTGTTGCAGTATTTGGGATTGCGGTCTTCCAAGTTTGTTTTGTGAATCTAGGATTCGCTATGTTGGTGGCAGGAATTTCAGGATTTAAAAAGAGAATCAGTAAAAGAGAGTGAAAAATTTGGTACGACTCGTTATATATACTAAATTTTTTTATTATGCGTATTATAAATTTAAATTAGTCCGAATGTTAGACATTATTTTTCCTAAAATATGCCATTTGTTTTAAATTCATAATGGAATGATTATTAAAACTATCTTTAAAAATTTTCAGATTAAAACAAAAAAGATTGAAACTCAAGAAACACTTATATATTTGAATTTTGTATCAGTTTTTAAAATTATTTCTGTATTTTTGCTTGAATTTAAATCTTGAAACGTTTGTTCTAAAATTCCTGCCCTAAATATACAAGGTGATTCTAAGTGAGTGCGAACAATAATAGATGATTCTTTGTCGAAAATTAAGGTCTTTCATATAAATATATAGTCATATCCCTTGCTGAGGCGTTACATTCCTTCAAAGGAAAGGTAAAAGTTATTTTTAATTTTTATTTTTTTTTCTCTTTTGTGTTGCTTTTGTTCTATTTTGTCTAATATTGACTTGAAAATTTTTGTTTTGCTTGCTTTTTTTTTATTCTAAAATTCAACTTCTTGTAACTCGAAACCTATGCCATTTAGCATCATGTTATGCATGATAATGTATTTTTTTTCTTGAAGACTATTAATTTTACGAAAAAAATAAAAGAAATAAAAAAGTTTCTAAAGAAATTATGCTTTCTAACACATATTTTTAAATGATCACATTCCAGCCCGTTAAAAAGTTCTAATAAAAAGTGTAATAGGGATTGTTAGTTTCATTCCCTTATAACAATACAGGAGAATTAAAAGAATATTAATAAATATTTTTATTACTAGTGGAAAATTTCCAGCAAATTTTATTTTTTACTTGCCCAAAATTTGAGAAAAAAAAAATAATAAAAACTTAAGTTTCATCTCCCCTTTGGAAGAGTATAACTCCTTAGGGAAGGATATAAGGAATACATGTTTATATAAAAGATCCCCGCATCTCCTAAAATTTTTCGCGCTTATTTAGAACCACCCTGTATATATTATATATTGCCGCGATTACGCAGCATGCATTCGCGACGTGCATTATGCGTCCGCGCCGCGGTCGTCGACTGGACGGAGGCCAATAAAATGAATTGTTCACGATATTCGAAGACGCAAGAATGTCTCGCAAGAATATAGCCACATTAAAACGCAAGCTATTGTACGCAATATTCCGCCATCGTCACCTTTTATCGTTATATTTATCGTTGTGCCGTTCACAAACAGCGCGATATCATTTAAAAGATAAAATTACTTTATTGTTTGGCGTGATTTCTAAGCACGTGCAATTCTGTAAAAAAAAAAAAAAAATCGTAAATATCTTTTGATTTAAATGTTGAAAGTATAAATATCGTATATATAAAGTCGGAGAGTTTGAGTTTACTTTTCAGCAGATTAGAATGTCAGAATAAAAATTAGATTTCTTCTAATATTATTTAATACTTATTTTCTTTTTATGTATTATAGATTCTAATAATTTATAAATTATTATTTAAAAAATATATATTTTTTTAAGCTATATATATATTCTTTCTATAAATTCTGTAAGCTATAAATAGTTCTTTCTCTCCCTTTCTTGATGTAAGAATTCTCAAATAAATAGATAAATTGTATAACATTGTATTATAAATATATATATACTCTTGCAAAGTGCAGATCTACCGTAGTATTCGCCAAACAATGAATTCAAAAGATATGACGGGATATATATATGCATACATCGGACATATAAATTCTATTGTTATTCCCATAAACGTGCATTTTTCTTGCCATCTTCTATTATGCGATATGTTGTTCCGGAAAAAAAAAAAAAAAAGCAAAGATAGGGAAAAGTCCAGGAATGTTGTGCTACATTCGAAATAGCTTTCATAAAAATGAAACATTCATATTTCCCTCGACATATTGTGTATCTTTTTAGCAAACGGGAAATTTATTGCGCGGCCGGTTCAAGAAAATATTTTTATTTTGAAAAATTGATCTAAAAATCCTTCAGAAAATTTTTCATTTATTCAAATTTAAAATTTTTAAAAGTTGAAGCAATATTAATTAGTAACTTGAATGAGTCTGCATATAAAATTTGAAACACATGCAAATAATTTTATAAGAATTTTCTCTCAATTCTCTTTACGATAAATGCCAATCATCGACAATTTTTTTTATTCGACAATTACAATATATCTAAGAATATATTTTTTTCTATCCTAAAAAAAATATATTTTTCTTTTTAAATAAATTCTATTCAATGGACATCAAACAAAAACAATTATCCTTCCATTAATTTTAATATATGTATTTTTAATTATCAGATTTTAATTTTTTAGAATATTTTTTATATTTTTTTAATATTGACTTTTAAAATATTAAAATTTAATAGAAAATTTATATAATTTTTTTCTCGTTTTCAAAATATTAAATTTTAATTTCAAAAGCATTAATTAAGATCATTAATTAAAAAAAAGAAATTTAATTAAATATTGAATTAATAATTTTTTTAGATTTACTTAATAATTATTGATATATAAAAATTATTTTATTTCAAATTTTTGTAGGAATATAGAAAGAAAAATAAATAAAAGATAGAATTTGACTAATCATCATAAAAGAATATTCAATGACTTGAGCTCCCGCTCAGATTGAAAAGATAAATATATTTATTAAAGAAAAAAAAAAGAAATCTTCTTCCATAGATTTTTCCGAATTCACCTGACAATAATAACTAACAAAAGAATTTCTCTCTCTCTCTCTCTCTCTTTCTATGACCGTAGCGTCATCCTATCTAATAGCACCGTGATCCTCGTGGCGGGTATTTGTTCGCTTGTATTCGCTGCACGCCAGAACATTTGCATTGAAATTGTTGCACCCGGCGCCAATACACGTTTCGCATCGTAATCCGCCCGAGCAAATGGCGAACGTCGCGTGAAAATTCGCGGAAAAAAGGCATTCTGGCGATAGCGAACAATGCACTACGCCGAGAAAAGGGTCACGAATCGTGAGTGAACATCTTCAAATCTTCGGCATATCCGATATATTTATCGAATGAAATTCATACAATTAAAATGCGAGTGAAGATAAAGTGTATCAAGTCGCAAGCTATTTTAAGTAAATGCTTAGTGAATAAAATCTATTAAAAAGTTTCCACGAGATAATACAATTAATTTTAATTTTAATTAATTAATTAACTCCGCAAAGAAAGAGAGAGAGAAAAAATTGTCGACGAGAAAGGCTCTTTGTGGCCGTAAAATTTTTACAAAAGGATCATGAATATAATATCTTTGTACAGAAACCGCTATTACAATTCACATTTATGAGCCAAGTATTATACGATGTGATAGCGAGAGATAGAGATGCGCTGATCCGAAAAGCCTTGAATATAACATTTTCTCGTAATGCGATCGAAGAAAATTTAAATGAAACGTCGAGGGTGTTCAGCTCTGAGAGCTAATATTTCATGGAATTTTTAAACTTCTTTCAGTTCATTCAAAAATGAAACATTCATACTCACGTTCTCTTTGGTCGACGAGATCTGCCTCTTTGTCCTGCCGTGGTACACTCGCGGTCTCACCAGAATGTGTCTGCTAAAGTCTGGAGACGGACCTGTAACAATTTATTAAACCGATGTTGAAATATTGGACTTGTAAAGTACATAATAAAATACGAACTTTAATCCTCAATCTCCCCAGACAAAATAAAACGCTGCGTCAACTTGGTGTCGTATAGTTTGTCCTAAAACAACTTCCCAGGAGTTTAAACTTCCAAGGACTGTATTCAAAATAAAGGTAGAACTCAAATATAAATAAATAAATAGAAATAAACAATTATTATATATATATATATTAAACTTAGCATAAAATAAAAGGGTAAAGCATATTTTTAACACTGAAAGTACAAGAATACAAAATTTTGTTTTGAAGCATTAAGAAAAGTAGCTTTTAAAAATATGAATAAATAAAATAAAATAAAATAAAATAAAGTGAATAAAATTTCATTTTTATTTTATTTATTTTTTATATATATATAATAAATTTGAGATTTAAAAATGCTAAAAAAAAAAAAATAAAAATAAAATTTTGTTTACTTTACTTTATTTTATTTTATTTTATTCACCCTATTTATTTTATTTACTTTATTTTATTTACTTTTAAAAGTTAGTGTTTTCTTAATGCAAAAAAACAATTTATTATATATTTATATACATTTATATATACAACAAATTTATTATATATATATATAATAAATTTGAGATTTATAAATGCTAAAAAAAAAAAAAAAAAATGAAATTTTGTTTACTTTATTTTATTTACTCATACTTTTAAACGTTAGTGTTTTCTTAATGCAAAAAAGAATTTTGTATTCTTGTACTTTCAGTGTTAAAAATATGCTTTACGCTTTTACTTTATGCTGAGTTTAATATCTAACTTATAAGTCAAGTGACTCTTACAAAACCATTCGAGTGTTAACAAGCGACAAGCGACGTTGAAAAAAAAAAAAAAGGATGCGCAACGTAAGGGGAGTGTACACCGTAATGCGGGATTTTACAAAGCTTTTTACGAAGCTTCCACATTAATGAATATAGTTGGCGAACGTTGGTATATCGATCCAAGTTGCTCTTGCACTTTTTTTCCAACACCAGGCATCATTGTTTTCATCTTTTATGAATACGTTACGGAAGTTAAGCAACGCATTAAAAAGAAGAATGCTCTTGCATATAAGATTAAAAAAGTGTGTCATGTGTAATATTTAACGCATTGCTGAAAGATAGCGTCAATTAATTTACTGAGCGACCATTAATTATCTAAATCTTTAAGGCGTTTTTAAGTCCCCCTTTCATGAAACTGACATTCTTCATTACTGTTAAACAAATTTTTCCATTGCGGAATTTTGCAAAGATTTCTTTTTCTCTCCAGTAAAAAAAAAAAAAAAAAAAAAAAAAAAAATAAAGATATTCAAATATATACAAAAATATTTTGATAAAATTATTATTTATTGTGTAAGCACTGTTAAAATTCATAAGCATAGGAATCGATCGAAATAAATAGGAAAATCAAATAAAATGTTTTTTTTTTTTTTTCTTTTGAATGCTCTTTTCAAAACTCTCGAGAAGAAGTGAAATATTTTCGATGGCAATCGAGTCCCGGTATCGATACGTTGAGGGTTCCCAAAAAATTGCGAGGTTCTTTTCGCAAATAGAGCGTTTTTCGCGCGTAATCGAGCGAGGAAAACCCGCGGCTCTTCGCACATTCACAGGAAACTGCTCCCGTTCGTTTACACGTGCACGCACCACAACTCGCTGACACTTTAGCCAGATGTTATATCGACGAAAGTCCTTGATGCCGGCTGAACGGTAACCGGGGGGGAGGAGGGGGGAAGGGGGTGAATTCGGCGCGGTTCCGCGGTCGCTCCTCGGTTTTCCCAAATTCGACTAACTGCGCTAACCCCGTTCCTGTCCCGGGAGCACCAGAACTATCGACCTATCCAATAGCGTAGGAATTTATTTTTCGACTCGAGCGAACGAATCCGATGCTTCCCAGATGATACCATTTGCATTTATTCGCGTAGGGAGAAGCGGGCTTTGAATCCGAAAAATCGAGATTCGTGTAAAAGCGCAGAGGCAATTCCGAGAAACTTGTAAAAATAATGAAAATTTGTACGGACGGTTTTTGCTTTCGAGGAATTATATAAAATTATATAAAATTATATAAAAATTATATAATAAAGCAGATATACGAGATTAAAACAAATCTCTGGATATGATCTGTACGACTATTTAAATAGAAACTTTGTCACAATTTTTTTTTTAACAATTAATAATACGATTAATAATATATCATAAATCATAAATTAAAGTCAGAGAGTCATTATATTTATTAATTCCATATTCACTTGTAAATCTGCAAATAAAAAAATTATTTTATCAATTTCTATATAATTGATTTATTATTACTGTCAGATAATTAAACATAATTGTTTATTAAACAAAATTATTAATTAATAATTTAATATAGTTATAATTATTGATTTATTGCTTTTAAACATCGCATTGTATTCGAAACATCGTAACCGTGTTGTGCATGTAGGCGAGAAGAGGGATTGGCTGGCGCGATACGTCATTCTGTCAACTGTACATTAAGCGCGTTAATTCTTCCCGTGTAGGTGGTAAATGGATTGAAATTATTACTTAACGTTTCCTCTATTTCTCGTGACCATCGCGCAATTCTGAATTTCAATTAAATTCAGTCGCGCACGATCGATATAAGCATCGACTGGATGTGCGTAAATTCATATTCAGCATCAACGCTATTATTCTTCGACGATAAATCCTCGATATATCGAATTTGATCCAAAGAGAGAGAGAGAGAGAGAGAGAGAGAAAATTCCAGTTTAAAAATGTTCTAAAGTATTTTATCGGTTATCGATATATCTATTGAATAAACGTCGACGTGTGACGAAATAAAATTTTTTGAATCATGATTCGTTGAGTCATCCATTTTAATATTTGCACGGGCACACTATTGTGCTGATTCGGCGCATGGAAATTCTATGGAAAAATTTTCACGTTTGCTTTAAAAAAAAAAAATAAATAAATAAAATAAATAACGATCGATCACGCATTATTACATCGTTAATCATTTTTCATGAAAGCAAAAAAGAATTGGAAAACGTGCGTCTTCCATTTATGTTCCAAGATATGTTTTCAGAAAGTTGACAGAAACGAAGAGAATTTGTGTTTTCTGTTAAAAAATATGCCGGGTAAAATTTTTATGTCAAATATTTAACACATTCATATATTAATTTAACATATCGCTGTTAGGTTAATTGAATTCAAGTGTCAAATTATTAAAACAAATGAAAAAAATATGAAAATATCATGTGTCCCTATTTTTAATTTTACACAATAGATATGTTCTATATTATTAGGGATTTATTTGTTAAAATATACAAGAATATTGACTTTCTACAATAGACGTGAGAGCAACAACAGTACGTCGATAATGTTTTTCCAAATTAATTTCAACATTAAAAATATTTTGATTTTTGAAAATTTATTTTATCTTACTGAAAGTTGCATTTATTTTATGTTGAAATATTAACATAACATAATATTAATATCACTATTTAACCTACCCATATTATGTTAAATTAACACAAAAATTTATGTGGACTGTTTGGAACATGTTTGGGACTGTTTAGGACATGTTTGGGACTGCTTGGGACATGATATCTGTTAAATTTAACACAAATTTTTCAACTGCCTAGACCTAGATTCTTATCAGGTCACTTCCCACTCCCGTGCGTAAACATTGGATCTTTTATTCACGTGGTTTGCTTCGCACGCAATTTGAATGACAGACGCGTGAAAGCGATAATACAATAGCTTCCTGCGATAGGGCGGCGAATCGCGATTGCTTTCGGGAGCAAATATCAAACGTCACCGTTATATCACGAATGGTACCATCGGTCAGTTACAAAGTGGGTCAGCGTAGAATTTTGATTGGCTCTTTAAAGTGTAACGGCGGACGAATGGTGTAAGTCCGCGTAAGTATACGAAACGTGTCGCGCGAAGCGCTCGCACATGTGCGACGAAATTTACGAGGGCGAGATTGACGTCAATGGAGGTAAGAAAAAAAAAGAAGGATCACGTGCAAAAACGATTCTCGCGAATATAGGAGAGTGCGAGGAAAGGCGTCAATGGCCGCGAGAGAGAACCATCTTGCGCGGCGACCAAACTCTTTTTTCGCTGCTTCCATATTTCGAGGAGCCTCTAACGCTTATCCAGGCCTCACCGGATACGAACGTTTTTATCTTTGCTCGTAAAATGAGAGGATGTTCGTTTCTTCATCGTGTGAACTTCAAAAAACTGTCAGATACAAATGTATAAAAATATATATTGTCGAGTAATTATTGATTAAAGCTTGTTGTTTCTTATGAAAATAAAATTCGTCCAGAAAATTATCATAAAAATCTGAAGTAATAAAAATATCTTTCATGAGCAGAATTCGAGGTGTATTTCTACGCAAGACACAACTCAAGAAAAATAAGAAAGTAACACTCCGTGGTTGCAAAAAAAATTTCAGAGATACAACAGACATACATATATCTCAAGAATCGCATCCCAGTACCTTGAATAATCCGACGAATAAATAACCGCTATACGAGTGACGTAGAGACAGCTCACACAAGCATAAAAACTCCACAAATATTTACCGTAAAATTATTTAAGCACACGCGATCGAAGATGAGTTGTAATAACGTACTACAAGCTTCGATATAGCAATATGTCACTCGATCAACCAGGCTTGACATGCGTTTGATAACATCTGTCAAACGTCGCTCCGTTCGTCGGTAAGTACCTGTCCGCCGTAACGTGGCACGAGAGGAAGAAAAGGAGCGAAGTTTACGCACGCACATCCAAGTGGAGTTTTTATTTTCCACGTCGAACAAAGTGACGCGCGTGAACCGAGCTGCCTGTCGCTGGATGAAACTCGCGGCTTCCGGCACGCCCGGCGTTGCGCATTTTCCGGATGCTTCCGCAGCGACGAACGCGCAAATTTGCTCGGACAATTCGGCCACCCGGTTATCCGCTGCCGCATCACGCGGATGTTACTCTCGTCCGGATATTAAATTCCCCCCCCCCCCCCGTATCCCGCTGCACCTCATCCCGCTATGCGGAGAGCGCTATATCCCCGGTTAATACGGGTACTTTGTCCTGTGATTAAATTCAAATAAACTTCAGTCCGTCGTTTCACGTTTCTCGCCCCCGCAAACAACGGATATTTAATATTTGAATAATTTCGACTAATGCCGCGATACGATGACTGGATTGCATACGCGGTTTTGTGCGAATCATCGGCGCGAATGCGTGCTAATGAGATTTGTATTAAAGTGTGGATGAAAACAGCCGTTTGCGTTCATTTAAATTTATCGGGAAAACACAAAGCTCTCTGTTTATCGATTTTATGGATTTTCTCAAAAGCTGTTACTTTTGACAACTTCGAACATTTGAAGTTTTATTATAAAAGAATGCGAAGCTTCAAAGTTTGAAGTAAGCGTCAAAGAATATATTCATGCGAATGGCGAATTCATTCAGGAAACGCTAAAAATATTGCAAATGAAAGAAATTAATATATATGTTCAAAAAATATATAATTATTCAATATTAATTGCAACATTAAAAATTTTATTCGGATTTTATCATATAACTTTAGAAATGTGGATCTCTAGTACTTAGTCGCGGTACTATTACTATTAAATTAAATTGTATAATTTTGATTCTTCAAAGTTTCAAAAGTTTAAATCTTCGAAAATTGAAGTGCCGAAGTTTCAAATCTTCAATAATTGAAGTATCAAAGTTTCAAAGGTTTAACAATTTAAGTATCAAAAATACAAAACTTAAAAAATTGACGTATCAAAGTTACAAAAGTTTAAAGCTTCAAAGATATAAAGTTTCGAAAATTGAAATATCAAATTTTTAAAGGTTCAAAGCTTCGAAGATTGAAGTATCAAAAGTACAAAGTTTCATAAATTGAAGTATCAAAGTTTCAAAAATTCAAAGTTTCAAAA
>JBCAUJ010000113.1:1037222-1125920 GCA_038406275.1 Cataglyphis albicans | reverse complement strand
AAAACTTAAAAAATTGAAGTATCAAAGTTACAAAATTTTAAAGCTTTAAAGATTTAAAGTTTCAAAAATTAAAGTATCAAATTTTTAAAGGTTCAAAGTTTCGAAGATTGAAGTATCAAAAGTACAAAGTTTCATAAATTGAAGTATCAAAGTTTCAAAAATTCAAAGTTTCAAAAATTCAAAGCTTCGAAAATTGAAATATCAAAGTTTCAAAGGTTTAACAATTTAAGTATCAAAGTTTCAAAAGTACAAAACTTAAAAAATTGAAGTATCAAAGTTACAAAATTTTAAAGCTTTAAAGATTTAAAGTTTCAAAAATTAAAGTATGAAATTTTTAAAGGTTCAAAGCTTCGAAGATTGAAGTATCAAAGGTTCAAAGCTTCATAAATTGAAGTATAAAAGTTTCAAAAATTCAAAATTTTAAAACTTTAAAGATTTAAAGTTTCGAAAATTGAAGTATCAAATTTTTAAAGGTTCAAAAATTAAAGTATTAAAGATTCAAAGCTTCATAAATTAAAGTATCAAGTTTCAAAGAGTTAAAGCTTCAAAAATTGAAATATCGAAGTTTCAAAGGTTCAACAATTTAAGTATCAAAGTTTCAAAAGTACAAAACTTAAAGAATTAAATTATCAAAGTTACAAAAGTTTAAAGCTTCAAAGATTTAAAGTTTCGAAAATTGAAGTATAAAATTTTTAAAGGTTCAAAGCTTCGAATATTGAAGTATCAAAGGTTCAAAGCTTCATAAATTCAAGTATCAAAGTTTCAAAAGTTCAAAGTTTCAAAGATTCAAAGCTTCGATCTTCGAAGATTTTGTGCCGAAGCTTCAAACCTTCGAAGCAAATCAGCCTTAATTTTCTTATCTTACAATTAGCTTTTTTTCCGAAAAAAGATTTCAATTATCACTTATATATTTTATAAAAAAAAAAAAAAATTGAGAAAAGAGAGTAATAAGATGAGTGAAAAGACGCTCTTACGCAAGTATCTAGGTTACGAGAAAGAGATCACATGTAAAGTTGCAATCGTCACAGAGATCCTTGCAATTCCCAACATGCGCCTTACAGGAATATCCGAGCATTACAAAATTCCTAAGATAATAATGCAGTGTATTGCTGGTGCTACTATGAACATCATTACATCATGCAGCTTGCCTTATCGCCATTATTATCCTGCCGGGAGAATTTTATACGCTTTCAGATTTCTCTACTCGACGTTCCATATTGTTATGAAATAACGTCGCTATGCCGTTCATGACAGGTGCACTCGTAGGAACCAAATCTCGTTGCCTTCACTTCCGCCACTGTTCTCTCGACTGAATTGCCACGGGTATGCAAACGGAACAATACGGAGCCGGAATGATAATTCTCTCTCGCGCCGATGTAATTGAACTATGTATCTTCGGCTATCTCGCAATTACGTCACGATGGATTTAAGCCTATCGGATAACTCGTTACGCTGGACAGGGTCGATTTGTCATTAATTTCCTGTCAGACAAACGGCTATGTATGGCTATGTACACAAGAGCGGGAAATCGGATCGGAAGCCGGTTATACAACATCTCGTGTATCGCGAGAATTCTGACGATTCGTTACGATTGCTCGCATGAATCATCCTAGCTGCATTTCTCGAAGCAGTCGATGTGCTCTGTTTGCTGATCAATTTATTACGACCGTAATTTTTGATATTTACTGTATTTTGATCGACAAACATACTACGAGCGTTATCAAGATTGTTATTGTTACATATACCCTGATTCTCTAAATAATGTTACACATTTATCCGATTCTATAACGTAACACTCGATCTAGAGATACAGCTTATGACTTATCATCGATCAGTTTACTTTCTAATATATTTACAACATTAATTGATCGATCAGGAAAATTTCACCAGAAAGAAAAACAAGACATTTTTTACCGCCTAGGTCTTTCAATTTTATTTTCCAAGAATCACATTCTTTCTTCAAATTACATTTATATGAAAATATTTTAGTCACTAGTAAGTTGAGCAGACATATAAATGTATACGGTGAGAAATTTCGTGGAAAGTGTTGATAGATCTCGCTCGGTCCTGAAAGCATCAGGGTGATTGCAAGATTATGCGAATTCCGAAATGTGGGTGAATGGAAATTATATTCTGGGAGAAGGGCACGGACATTTGCTTCAGCCGTTTTCCCTATCTCGACCGAGGTCGCAAGATAATCCTGATTTACGACGCGGGTCATCCTCTATATAGCATAGATAGCACAGCCAACTAGACTCCACCATCTGCTCTGTCATAGTAAGCTTATACACGGAGATGCGAATGCTCGAATGCGAATTCGCGTCGTTAATCAGTAATTATATCGTTGAACGTGCGTGTGTGTCATTGAAAAGGAAATCGAATACTTGGCAAGAACGAGAATTTTAAAAGATGTTACACAATTTCAAATAAAAAATGATTTTTATCAATTAAATAGGAAAAGGAATGTAAATGTTGTTTGCTTCCCTCTTCTTTCCCTCCCACCTTTCTTTTTTATCGCAATATGTGAAATATCTTCCATATAAGTTTCTCGTATATGACTTTCCACTTCGGATATCGAGTATAAGTCGGGAACAAAACCTATCACAGGAACTTGAAAACGGTATGCTGAAAATGCAAAGACGATAGGAGTTTCACATTTTTCATCCTTACATATTCGTAGTTTTCATGCTTTTAATAACTGAATTTCTTATTGTTCTTATTCTTGATATTATATATATATATATTATTATTATTATTATTATATGTTCTCTTTATCAAATATGTGAACTTTATTTTCTCATGATACTTTTTACTTTGCATCTTCAATTTATGTGTATAATCAAAATGTAAGTTTATTTCTTGATAACATAGGGGTATAGTTAGTCATAAGTCAGACAAGTAATTTAAAAATTTCTTTTTCGGGAAATTGTTTGCTCAAACTAATTTTGTGCCTAATCCCATTTATTATTATATGTACAAACGTTACTTTAATAACATTTTATATTTAAGATATGTACAAAAAAATTTTCTTATCCAGGGTATCTACTCAAGTCTTGTAAGAAAATTTTCTGAAAATTTCTTGATCTTTCAATTTTTGCTCAAAATTCCAGATAAAATATTAGAGAATTTAGATGTATTTAAAAAAAAAAATAGGTCTTTTTTATGTGTTTTATAATGCTTTTCACTCATATTTAAAAAATAAAGAGTCATTTAGGTTTCAAATGTAAATTTTAAAAATGTACAAAAAAGATATTTATAAATTACATAAGTAAATATTTTTAACTTCATAACATTTTTATTTTTTTTTAATTTTTAATTTTTATTTTTAACTTCAAAACATTTGTATTTTTATTTTTCACGACTTGCAATGTAAAAGCAAAATAATCAAAGAGAATTAAAAAAAAAAAATATCCCTTCAATAAAATTTCGCGGAAACTCTAACTTTTCTAAATAAAAAATAAATTCCTGAGAATCCCAGATTTTTCCACAAAGACACCTTGTTGCCTCGCGCAAATTGGGCAGAGCTATCATTTCACATTTCGCGACTCCAATTGAAGAAATTGAATGAAATCACGACGGAAGCGCTATTTTACGACTCACCAATTGACGCGAGCGCGCGAGCGGAAGGTTTGACAGACGCTGTCACACGCGACCGCGCAAAGATGTTCGCAGCTGACACGGCCGCGCCAGCCGGAGGTGAATTAGCGACGGTCAATTAGGACGCGGTTAATTCGGCCGCGCGACGGGCAAATGCGCGCGTCATATCGGTGCATGTGCGAAGGCGGATCTGTATTTCGTGTTCCCATGACTCGCACATCCCGATTTCACACGTGTCCCTGGCGACCGCGCGCAAACACGACTCCTCTCGGCGAAGAACGACGACCATAATCCGATGTTCCGTATTTCGCGACGGTCGACATGCATGGCACGTAATTCTCTCAACGCTGTCTCATTTCTTTCGATTTACATTACGTCCGCTACATCAATGTATAACGATAAGTATTTTTTTTTTTTTTTTTTTCCACCAAGTAAGACAACCGTAAGATTGTGTAAACTTTTTTTGTTCGCAAAAGTGTAACGACTTCATTTTTCCAGCGAGATGAATTTTATAATATGTCGGTCTATTAATTAATAATTTTAAATTCCAGATATTTCGATTCCGACATTGATAAGTATACAATTATTGCGAAGCTTTCAACGTAAACGGGAAACAATGTGCATAAAATAGCATGGATATGGAATTTGTGCGTCAAACGCAGTATGCGTTCTATGCAATCTAAGAGAAGAATGTATGCTGAACAATAGAGAAATATTTCAGAGAGGATAACGTGAAAATAAAGAAAGTTCTTCCGTCTTGTTAAAATAGGCATCTCACAGTAACTGCTTAGTAAAAATTCGTATCAAGAGTTCTATAAGATTTCTGAAAGCATTAAAGACAATTAAAAAATAATAAATATGTAATTTATTTAATGTAGACAAATAAAGATTTCTTATAATCTGTTCAAAATTAATTTTGAAAACTAAACTTTTGAAATATTCCAATCAATTATATTATAATTTCGGAAATTAATTCGAATGAAAAATCGATTGCAAAATTAGGATCATTTTATGATGGCGAATGAAACATGATAAGAACATTTTAAGATAATCGCAACGCAAATAAACGCAGCCGATTTTAGTGAATGGATCAATCAGACTCCGGTGTCTGCGCTTATTTTGTCGATCTCAGTCTACTCTCGTTAGCCAATTAAAGTTCGTAATTATAGTCGCCACTCATCAGTAGAGTCTCCCGGACATATGACTCACAACGGATGTCGCAATCCTCTTCTCATTTCACTCATACAGACGCAAAGACGAGTATCATTGTTAATTAGCATAGTTGTTGCAAATCGCAGTTATCGATTATGCGTCAAATAGAGGCGGACTCCGTTCATTCGCATAATAAAACGACGAGTGATAAGATCTTCGATGTAACTTGAACAAATCTTTACGTCCGTCAAGTATTTTACATTTTGTCATTTCTTAAGGACGTTTTGGCTGTACAATAGTAGCTGTCAAAAAACTGTCAAAATAAAAAAAAAATTTTTTTACGCTTATACTATCTGAAAAATCACATAAATAAATCCGGATTGTAAAAAGAATTAAAGTATCAAAATAATAGTTTTTAACATCTTCGTAAAATAAAATATTAGGTTGGGGAAAAAGGAATCCATTATTTTTTCGGTAGATGGCTGTGACCCAAATCGGACAATCCGAAACATGTTAAATAAAGTCATTAATTTCACGCAAAAATAATAGATTTCTTTTTCCCCAACCTAATATTAATTACAACTAAAAAAAAAAAATAATAAAACAAAATTTTCTACATAATTTTCATGCTTTTGTCAATATTTTGACGTGTGACATATACATCCTTAGATTCACTTTTCAAAAATAAAACGCAAACTATATCATCATCAACGACACGATGCTATTATTTTTCATGTAATAGCGATCTTCACATCGATGAGGATGCTCCTATTCATCAGGAGCTGGATCTTTTGTTCGTTCTTTCGCTAGACCAACTTTATTCGTATATTTGATAGAGTTGGCATCAATCCAAAAGCGACTTATCGCGTTGATAGCATTGCGAGGCTTAGCAACGAATTGGCTTCGCGAATCGGATATCTCGATCAAATGTCACGTTCTGTGTAGTCTGGGACGATTTCGCCGTATTTAACGGATTAATATGCACTCAAGCGTGACAAGAAGGTGCACAAGCATAAAATTGTTTTATTTTTTTTTTTATTTATCGATTTACCTTAAAACTTCACGCAATACGTCTCCTTTCTGTTTCTTCTACAACAACCTGGCGTGACAAATGTAGCGGGATAATATTAATGTATGCTGTTTATTTAATAATATTTATTTATTAATTATTATTTCATTATTTATTAATTAATATTTATTTAATAAATATTATAACGAGATGTGTATGTGACGTGATCTTACAAAAATAAAACTAATCACTGTTTGAAGTTCTATGTATTTGTTTCTGTTTGGGCGATTTTCTTTTTCTCTTCAAACAGATTCTCGATATTGTATGTTAAAACAATATTTGACTCAATCAGATTTCTCTCGACGATTCTTCGAAGAAAGGCAATAAAAATAAAAACAAAAGAATACCGGGAATATTACCGGTCATCCAATCCCGTCCGTGCTATAAACTATTTTGCCGCATTTACTTAATATCGGATTGGTTCTGCCAATAATCGCCCACCACCTCCTCTTTTCAGCGTATGTAATTTCACCCTCGAGTGAATCCGTATATACATAAAACCGCATCATAAGAGCACCAACGAACGGACTTTACGAGGGTCCTGAAACGGCGGCACTCGTTTCGTTGTGCAGAGTTGTAGAAAATTGCTCACTCGTTCGAAATATAATCGCGTGCTATAATTGCACTCCTTGCAATTGCTCGCGCAACGGCGCAGGTGGAGCTAAAAGAGATCGCTTGACTACCTGTCATATCATTTGTCTTATCGCGGTACTTAAGTGTCCTTGCGAACAAATTCTCGTCCATGTCCCTATACACAACGCACGCGATGCGATTTGCACAGATTCCCTGTATCCCCGCGAAGCAAACGTGTTGGCGAAATAATTTTTGCAGACTGTTGAAAACGGTACATTAATCTCTTCCAGATGGCGTAAAGGTGCGTACGCAATTGAAAAGTTTGGATTCAATTTAACAGATATCACGTATGTCCCAAACGGAACATATAAATTTTTGTTTTAATTTAATATAATATAAATATGTTAAATGGTGATACTAATTAATAAATAATACTATAATAATATTACTATATTAATAATACTGTATTAATATTTTAATACAAAATATATGCAAGCCTCAAAGTAATTTAAATAAAATTTTGTGTTAAAAATCAACATGTTCTTAATGATAAAATTAAATAAATTTGGAAAAATGTTATTAACGATCTGCAATCACTCTCACTCCTATTATAGAATAAAATTCAACATTTTTTTTCTGTAAATTTTAACAAATAAATCCTGCCTACTAATAATATAAAACATATCTATTGTGTAAAATTAAAAATAGATGCACATTGTGTTATTTTTACTTTTTTCAATTGTTTTAATAATTAAACATTTGAATTCAATTAACACAATAGCAATATGTTAAATTAACACATGCATGTGTTAATATTTAAAACAAGAATTATGTAACCGGCATACTTTTTTAACAAGAAAACACAAATTTTTCAATTATGTAAGATACGCGTATACGTCATTGATTTCACTGAGAGGCGACTACGACATTCTTCATTAATGATCTCTCCTAAATATTCAAAGTATTCGATGCTGTAAAATTGTTAATGGATTTCCATGGTGATATATTGATGAGTTATATTCAGTGAATTATCAGTGAAGCGCGCTTTACAAACTTCGCCTGAAGCTCGCATTATAACCTCACTATTTTAATATCCGCGCCTGCGCAAATAAACTCTTTAGAGTTTGAACTCGGATATTTTTTCAAACTATGTTGTAATAGAGAAAGCAACAAAATTTTGTACAGAAAAAGAAGAAAGAAAAAGAGAAATTTTGAGAAACTGCATACCTGTTCACACATATTTTATTATATAAGACATATTTTATTATATATTATATAATGTTATTTACTGTCTTACTTACTGAATGTTACTTACTGTCAAATTTTTTTAGAATTTTCCTTATTACAGAAAAAAATATTACTTGAATAATTTATTGAATTTGTTTATGATTATTATTTATTTATGTTTAAACATTTTCTTTATTATTTAGTTATGATTATTATTTCTTTATGATTAAATATTTTATTTATTATTTATTTATGATTAAATTATTATAAGCATTGTTAGTAATTTAATATTATATTATGTAGAATAAATCAGAATTATTACTAATATTAATAAAAAATAAACAATTTTGCAATATTAAATTTCAGCTTCTTCTCTATAGAAAAAAGCTCGCTTTATCCTGAAATTATCAACGGGCACAAAATCCAATTGTTTTTTCACAAAGCCGTTTCGCTTCGCGCTATCATCAGATAATAATTCCTCGATCAAGGTCTATCTATCCGAGAGTCAACGCACAGTGACCTGACGCTTTGAACAAATAAAGGTCAAACGATATAACCGGATTTCGATAATTATTATTGACAAGAGCATCATATATCTTCTCTCCGACGTAGAGCTGCATTTGCGATAAAAGGAGGATTTCATCCTCAAGAATTTCTTTACAGCTATTGTTTCAAATCATCTCCGCTCCTATCTGTGTTAACTTTTTATCTTCGGTCGGAGTTTTTCCGCGAAAACTTTTCCTCGCCAACGAACGATCCATCGCTCTATATTTTCGCCAAGCTTCTCCGAGAGAATGCGATAAAATCTTTTTAAGGTCGTCTTCCGCTGCCGATTGCTTTTACATTTCCAGCAATTCTTCATTCATGTGCACGATAACTCAGAGTTGCCGAGCCTCATTTTAATATTATTCGACGATTTTCAAGTCACTTCTTTCGTGAAAGATCGTCTTATTCTTATATCTTTTCAATATTCGACGTTTAATGTCTCGATAATTAAGTCTCAAATTAAATTCCATCAAAACCTTTTGCAGCAAAAATACATCAATATTTTTTATATATATTAATTGATTAATTTGCTTAAACATCAAATATATTCAATACATTCTATTATCTGTATTTTTTATTATACCCTTCTTTCTCTCAAATAAGTGTCTCCTTTCCCTCCAAATTTGATGGTCCAAGCTAGCCAAGAGGAAAAGCGAATCACGGCTTCGCTGCATCGCAAAACTGAGGGCAAGGAAAAATTTCGTTTCAACAGGATACACCCTCGCTATTTCTACCCCCTTATCGTCGAGAGGATAGCGAAGAGGGAAACGCCAAACGCTCAAATATTTATTTCCCCTCATCTTGACGCGTCAGCTCAGCCGCGACTTCTTCTTCTTCTCGTCCGATCAAGAAATCGCATTCTCTATCGCGCAAAAAACATCCGAGAGGCTTCATTTTTGTTTTCGTGATGCATCGCTCTTTTTTTTTTTTTTCCCTTTTTATCCGGCTCGTCGAATCGAAATGCATGAGGATACGGGACACTTGTATCTTAAATGTAACTCGAGAATGTAACGCTTGGAAAAAGATAAGCCGGTTGATTAAACGAGAAAAACAGATCACCTGATTAAGGATCTCTCTTTTCTCCGGACATAAATTTTTCTTCCTACAATGAGACGATTTAGACGATTTGGAGCAACGTGTCAGCCAAATTGTATGAAGAAAAGTCCAAAATCTCTAGTTCTTTAATTAGAGATTTAATTATGATTACTTCAAAAGCTTGATTTAATTATGATTACTTCAAAAACTTGAAATACTTTGCTAGGAAAAATTTACATTAAAAGAAGAAGCTAAATTGCCGCTGAGAATATTAAATCTCCGAATTCTTTTCGAGAGCAAAGCTAAGATTGTATTTTAATACAGCAGGAATTGGAATTATAAAAAAAGGAGAAAATTAAAACAATGTTATCATCGACTACAGATTATAATAAGCAAAGGCTTAAAAATGTTTTGGATATACAGTAGTAGCAAAACTGTCAAAATTAAAAAAAAAAAGAAACTATTTTTTACATTTATATTGTTTGAAAAATCAAATAAATAAATTCGAATTATTAAAGAAATTAAAGTATCACAGAATAATACAGTTTTTAACATCTTCGTAAAAGAAAATAGTTGAATATATTCATATATTTCCTAATTTATGGCCAAAGTTTTTGAAATTATAAATATCCTCTGCAATCAATTGCAAGAAAAAGAAAAAAGAATAATTTGCAGAACGAAAGAGAGAAAGAAAGAGAGAAATAATATTTTTCCACAATTTTTAAGAAATAACTTTTAAATGAGTAAAGTGGATCTATGGTTTTGCAGAAATATTTTTGAAAATTCTTTTAATGTAAAAATTTTCAGTTAGCAATGTTTTTTCCTTGTCACATTTTTCGATAAGTGACTACAATACTCGATTTTCAATAAGAATCATTATTAACTTTAAATTTAAATAATTTCCAAATCGTCAAAAAAAAAAAAAAAAAAAAAATGAGCTCAGCTTTTTGCACAGATACTCAATCTACGAAGTTTTCATGCTTCTGTCAATGTTTTGACATATGACACACACACATCCTTAAGCGTGCTATATTGCAAACATGCAGCCTGTTTTATTGCTTGTAAATTATAAAATTATTTTACATATAACTTTTCCATGTAACTTGAGATTTCGACGAAACGGTGATCGACAATGAAGTGCATTTCCATTTAAAAAGCACGAGATGGAACATTCCTGGAAATTCTCTGAATGCATCGTTGTGCATCGATATTTCTGAAATGGCGCGGGCGTCGCGATATTTTTTTTTTTTTTTTTTTTTATTTTTTATTTTATTCTGGAAATAACACGCGCTTCTCCATTTCCTCCTCCCCCCCCCTCTCTCCCTCTCTCTCTCTCTCTCTCTCCGGTTCTTCTATTAATTCACGTTTCTGTCCACTGGTGCGCATCAACGAGTGCAGACTCTCTAATGAGACGAATGAAGTAATAAGAATTCCTCGTCGCCGAGACGTCCAAGAGCATCGCCATAACGCGCACAACAAAAAGCGCATCTCCGCGACTACGCTCTCGCGATTTCAATTACTCGCCGCTCTTCTTTCACGGACGAGAAGTTCAGTAATAAATAATCCCACTGTATACCTCGGCACGGCAAAGTAATAAATAACAGAAAATTCTGAAGGAAAAAAAAAAAAAATCGCGTCCTCGTATTTATTATTCAATTTTTCATTCTCACGCTCTTTCATCGATATTAATATTATTTTCTGACACGCATTGACATACGCATGTTATCGAAGACTAAAATCGAACACTGTTCAATACTAAATTTCACCTACCAGAAATGACTTGATAGAACTTGAGAGAAAAAAAGAGATTTTATTTTGTTGACCAGTATATATATATAACACATCACTCAATAAGTCCCCGGTCTGACACATTATGACAACATTGTTGACAGATCCACATGATTTATAAAAAAAAATTGTTTTTCTTAGTTAGACCGGAGACTTATTGAGTGATGTGTTATAGTGCTTGTTGATTCAATATTAATATTTCTTTCATTCACACATACTGATGAAACTGATGTGAGAGAGAGAGAGAGAGAGAGAGAGAGAGAGAGAAATAATTCATGTTTATTCTGTTGACAAAGCTCATGTTGTTATTGATTATCGGAAGCTTTTGTACACATAATGTAAATGTGCTAATCCCGACCGCAAAACTGCGCTTATTTAGGCACTCCATATCCGGAGAAATTTCATATCAAGTATGCCGATTAAACGTGCCGAAATTCAATTATACGCGAATACATCATTGATCGCGAACGCGGAGTGCACTTTACGTATCGCGATTCATTTTAGCAATTCTCGATTTTTAATCCGCGCGTAATGAAAGAACTAGCTCGATCTTTATTAAAGGAAAAGCGTAGGTTGCCTTGTATCTGCGACTCTCTTTCTCTCTCTCTCTCTCTCTCTCTTTTCGTTGACATTATCTACGGGATTGTTTGTGTCGGATAGCATATCTCGATCGTGTCTGTGTTTGGTCTTGGTGTGTCATATACTTCCGGTCCCAATGAATTCAAAGGCATTATGTATAGTAATGTATTATCTATTTGATTCTCATTCATACTTACAAAGTAAACAGCTACGAAACTCTGATGAAAATATATATATAAGAAAAAAATAATAATAAACTACTGAAAATGAGTTATAAAAAATAATTAAATTACGATATATAAAAATATTATTAAAAATAAAAAATCAAGAAATTGAAATCTATAGAAATTACATGAATATTTGAGTAAAATTTTATATTCGATAGATTGATAACTGCGACTTTTTGTATCCTATATTATAATTACAAGAATTGAAAACTCATTGTTAGTATTATTTCAGCAACCTTGTCTTAAGGGGCCTGACCGCTCGAAAAATGGTCTTATTTTTGAAAATCTGTAAATTCGAAAGTATAAAAGAAAATTTATTTACTTTTGGCCACATAGTAGATTAGGGTTTTAAGAATGTCTCTTATAAGTCGGGACCCTTAAATGCACCTAAATTAATAATTAATTTTTAACTCGCATTTAAATCTTATTAATCGTAATAGCAATTTGTCGACGACGTAAGAGAATTGTTAGTCACCTATTGGATCAGCTGAAGATTAAAGAATGTGGATGCATAACGAACTGAAAGGACAGAGAATCTAATAAAAGAGAACGGCTTCGATATCGGAAGTGAGCGCTTCAGTTTCCATTTTTTTCCGGAAAATTGTTGAATATATTCATAGGCGAATATATTCAATTAATAGAAGGCATGCTGAGTTTTTCATTTCACCGTAATTAGAAATGTGATTACACGACGATTTACGAAGCGCGATCAAGCGTCCTCGTGATGTCGGCGACGAATAATTAAAGTGTCGAGAACGATGTATTAATAAAGCACGTACTAATCGATATTGCAAAAAACACAGTTAAATATAGATGACAATATATTTTCTCAACTGAATAATAATTACACGATTCTCGATATCATTTATGCGTTCATCTAAAATGAAAGAATTGAGAAAAATCGCGCATAATCATTTCGTTTGATCGAAAAAATAACTGATCCGACTCGTGAGCGCTTTTTTACATCGCGTTCGATATTCAATCAATCCAAGGATGAAGACTATGAAATTTTAATCGATCAATCGTGACTGAAAGAATTCAAAAACAAACGCGATGAAATACGAATGACTAAAATATTTCACAACAAATATTAAATGCAAATTTGAAATACATTTTCAAGAAGTCAATCCCGGCAAATTCATATTATTGGCAAATTTTTATATTAGAGTCTCCAATTTGTATGGAGTTCAAAATTTGCGAGAAACTTTTTTTCAGCGTACAATTAAAAGTTATGATATTGTATTTTAAAAGCGGATAAACAATACATCATTTTTGAAAAAAGTCATCAAATTTTATAAAAAAAAAAAAACAAAACATTTTATAATAAAAGTGCATAAAATCGCTGTTTATAAAAAAAATTAATTTTTTAAACTAATTTTGTTACATTTTAATGATTCAATGATATTTTAAAATCTCGATAGCTTTATTATTCTACATTAAGATGTTACATTATATAGAAAGCTAAAGTGAAAATGAACTGGTAATTATTTAGCACTACACTTAAATATACATAGTGTATCGTTAAATAATTACCAGCTCATTTTCAGCTGAGTTTTCCATATAATGTGATATCAAAATTTATAATAATAAAAAAAAAATAAATAATTTGTCCGCTTTTAAAATATCATAACTCTTAATTCTAGACCGAAAAAAGCTCCATGCAAATTTTGAGCCAAATCGAAGGTGAAAACTTTAACAGAGAAATTTATCATCGCAATCATTCTCTCGCAAAAAAATTTTGAGTACCCGAACGTGCGCGCTCACAACTACGGTCGCACGAGGCTTTTCAATTACACGTTAATTAGAAACGAGATCGCCTAGCGGTTAATAAATCGCCGTGACACTCGAGAAGATCGGCGCATCTTCGATGGAATTCCGTTAACGATCTCGCGGGATGAAAACGTAAGCGAGGATGCCGCGAGGGAGATTCCCTTGTTCGGTAATTCACCAGATATCGACTCGACGTCGAATGATGGTTTTTCGATAACAGAGAAAACCCGACGATATCCTTTTTTACAGAGACCATAGTGTAGATGGAGAACATTTTTATTCCCCTCTCATTTGAATCGCCCGACAATCATTTTCGTCCGGAGGGATACGCGAGGCGATTTTATTATCTGCTATTTGCCAGCCGCGACAAAAAAAAAAAAAAAAAGAGATCATACGATTCAGGATAATATAAAGTACTATAATATTTCTCTCATTGCGACAGCAGTGAGACTTAAAGAAAAGCGGATGAAAAAATTTGATATAAGTATTAAAAATCTTCGATTAATTGCATTTCTGGCCATAAATTTCACAGCAATTTAAGAATGTTTTGACTGTACAATGACAGCACCTGTCAAAAAACTGTCAAAAATGAAAAAAAGAATTTCTTACGTTTATATTGTTTAAAAAATCAAATCAATAAATCCAAATTATAAAAAAATATAGTTTCTAACATTTTCGTAAAAAAATAGTTGTAATTAATATTTCTCCTAATTTATGACAAAAGCTTTTGATCGTGAACACTGAAATCGACTGTAAAAAAAATAAATAAATAAATAAACGAAGTTTGCGGAAAAGAAAGAAAGACATATAATATATTTCTACAAGTTTTAGTAACTTTTAAAGAAATAAGTAGATCTAAATCAAGTTTTACACAGATAATATAATCGTTTTCTTAATATATGTAAAAATTTTTATTTTGTTGGCAATGTTTTTTTCCTCGCTATTTTCTTTAAAAATCAATACTAACTTTAAACTTAAATAATTTCCAAACCGTTAACAGAAATATTTGCAAAGATACTCAGAAGAAATAATGAAACAGTCTACGAAATCTTCATGTTCTTGTCAATATTTGACATATGACACATCCTTAACATTCTTAACAATTAATCTAAAACATAGGTATTCATTACTTCTAGAAAAAAAATTGGGATTGATTACAATATTTTATAACGCTTCAAATGAGGCATATAAAACTTGCGAGATAACTGTAAAAATGTTTTGATTCTTTTATTTTTCAAGAAACATAAATATCACGTTGATCGCAATTTACGAAAAATAATCAGCGCCTCTATCAAACGATTTAAAATGAATATTTCAATCGCGAGATTGTTGACCGTTTAAACGGGATTTACCCGACGAAGTAACGGGCGTGGCCTCCAGTTCTAACGTTAATGTGCTCCGTTTATTTTGGGTGTTCGCCGCGTTCATTCTTGACCGCCTCTGCATGCCTTCGAGTAAATGAAGAATGCACTTAAATGCTTCGCGAATTGCGCTCAACATTTTGGTTCTCAACAAAATTCCAAGATCTTCACGCAAGTCCGCGAATTGACATTCTTGGAAATCATTCTCTCCGAAATTGATTTTGTCAGTTATTCAAGCGGAGATTAATTTTACCTCAAGTCCTTCAAGTACGTACAAAATAATAAATTACGTAAAAAATATATAGTAATAAATAATAATAATAATAAATGTTTAATAAATAATAATATGAATATTCAATAAATAATAAAAATAATAAAGAAATATTGTTAAATAATAAATAAGAAATAAAAACAGAAATTTCTAGATGCAATTAAGGTATTATAATTATTATGCAAAACTAATTTTATACATCAATTCGATCGCTTTATCGTCCAAGAATAGAGATGCAAATCATTTTAAAACATCTGTGCTATTTATATTTTAAAAATCAATATCAAAATTGTACCGATAATATCTCTGATCTCGAATAAGAGACTCCAATTCTTTCCAAGCTCGTAATTATTCATTTGTAAACATGTAAAATACTTCTGCGAAATAAACCCAATTGTTTTTACACGAGAATTTCATATGCGATCAAATTTTCCAAGTCTTCGGAGAGAGACGACACAGAAGAATATCTGTGGCAAGAACATCTCTATCGAAGGGCGAAGGGAAAGTAATGAACGCATGTGTTCAGAACGCGTAGTAGCGTCCTGCGTTGGTGCAGGGGCGATGACACACGCCCGATATAAAATGCACGGGTGTGTATAGCGTGTGTACGTACCGACCCGGCTCACGCTCACGCACGCGCGTGCACACAATCGAGAGCGCGCTCGCTCGTGCGGCGGTGCGTGCGCGGAGTGCGTTACACTTGGTGGAAAGTCGAGGCCGTCCGCCCGTTGGGCGCCTCTCCTCCGCTAATTTGGGGTCCGGATTGCCGTAGCTATCGATCTGCAGGAAGTTACCGAGGAAACCTGACCGACACGTGACTCATTCGTTCCTTCGAACCCGGGGTGATCCTTACGGGATTCTTAAAATCCTCAGAGGAGGATGGATGCTGCCTCGAATCTGGTCATTATCTTAAGCGATAAGGAGCATGATAAACGTTTTGGAAAAGGAGAAGAAAAGATGTGGAAGAATTTATTTAGCTCTTTGCAAACGAGATTATTAAATCGCTGATGTATCAAATAAAAGCTAAATCGAAATGAATAAAATTATATTAAAATTGTTTGCATTTCTTTTGTCTCCTTATTCTCTCATTTGCTTCAACAAATAGGCAGAATGCACTTTTAATATTATGAAGAAGAAGAGAGAGAGAGAGAGAGAGAGAGAGAGAGAGAGAGAGAGAGAGAGAAAGAGAGAGAGAGACCAATTATCCCAATGTAACATGCATACCTATTCCATGTATCACTTAAAAAAAAAACCTGATATTCATTACTATCGGATCTCTTGTATCGCAATATATAGAGTGTCTCAGAAGATCGACAAACTTCAGGTGGTTGTAAAGGACATCAAAACAAGCCAATTTTGTCAATAAACTCGTGTCCGCAAATGAGCCGTTTTGACACTAGATAATCAAAAACTAACAAAAGAATCTCACAAACTGGAAAATTCTAATTTTGATGAAACTTTACACACTTTACATGTAGGGAAAAGTAAATAAATAAATTTAAAACATTCCAGTTGTAACCTAAAAAGGATTCAAGAGATGAAACCTAACCCAACTCTTCCATATGTAGAGCAACTTTTTGCTTTTCTCGACATACCTCTAAAAATTATTCGAGATATCAAAAAATTTTATACAAAAGTTTTACGGCAAAAACAACTTTATTTAACTACATTAATGCAATTTTGAAAAAATAATTTTATCCAAAGATTTTTGCCCTTATTAGTCCGACACTAATGCCAAAATTAGGCTCTTTTGCGGATCAATTTATTGACAAAATTGGTTTCTTTTGTCCTTTATAACTATCTGAAGTTTCCGTCTAATTTTGGGACACCCTGTACAAAATGGTATTTTACAATGTAACACGTTGCACTCTTTCTAATGAGTGTATCGAGATATTGCGTTCTTCAGAGTTCATTATTTATTATACGCAGCTTTTAGTTATATGCAGTGCAATTTAACTCTCTGTGCTTACTGGTCCCTGTATTCGTTATCGCGGCAATAATCATTACAAATAATCATTACAGATAATGATGCTGATAAACGCACGAAGCGAACGCGCCACTATCAGTGGAGTTATTAGACAAAAAACGCTTCTCCCGAAGAGAGACGCGTAATAAGTCACGTATTATGATACACCGCCGACTATATTTCGTAATATTTAGACGAGCACGGAAATAGTTCACACAATGCACCGCGTATATTAATCCCTCGGGCGATTCCCGGAACGAGCGTAGCGATTCAAGTATTTAATGAGACCCGTTTAACTGCTGCCGCATTAATGTATATTGGAGAGTTCAGACCGAGGTATGTATCTCGTTGATCTTAGCGTGCGTAATAAATCATTCAACTCGCCTGTCTATTTTCAGCTCTGATTTTACTTTAGATTTAGGACACTCTCACGCCGCCCTCTCTCTATTTCTTTGGTCCCGAAAAGCTTGAACATTTAAGGATTTGGCTGTACAATAATAACAACGTTTGTTTGGAAAATCAAATAATTATAAAAAGAATTAAAATATCACAAAATAATATAGTTTTTAATGTCTTCGTAAAAGAAAATAATTGTAATCAATATTTTTCCTTATTTATGACAAAGATTTTTGATCGTAACCTAACCTAATTTGACCTAACCTGATCTAACCTATCCTGATCTAACCTGATGTAATCTGAAATCAATTGCAAGAAACAAAAAAAGAAAAATAATTTGCAGAAAGAGAAACAAAAAGAAACATTTTTCTACAATTTTTAATAAATAACTCTTAAATGAGTAAATGGATCTAAATCAAGTTTTGCACAGATATTTATTGGACTTTTCTTAATATATGTGAAAATTTTTATTTCGTTAGCAATGTTTTTTCCTTATAGGCGATTTTCCAAAATTTTCCAGATTTTAAGAATCCATACTAACTTTAAACTTAAATAATTTCCAAACTGTCAGAATTTGTGCTGATTAAGTTTTGCACAGATATTCAATCATTACAAAGAAAAAAACAATCTATAAAATTTTCATGCTTTTATCAATGCTATAACACCTTATCCTATTATCCTTAATATTCTTAAATACAAACATACTGTATTAATCGTACAATATTTAAAAAAATAGTAAGTGTTATAGTAAACTATAATTTAAATATATGCAATAAAATGTTTCTATGAATATTATGTCCTTCAAAATTTCCCTTTCAAGTATCAAGCACTTCGGAATTTGAATATGAATTCGGTTAAGGGATCGAATAAGAAATCGAAAACAGCCTTACATATTCAATATAACTTATGACGAACATATTTGCGTCGACGAGAAAAATGAATACGACTCGATCGATTTGCGCGGACGAGCTTGCTTGAGGGAATTCCTTCGAGTCACTGGTATTGATCTTTACTGCCATAAACTCGGGTTACCGACGCCCTTAAGGATAACGTGTACTTTCGAAAAGTTCGATTCAATTTAATATTCAGTTGCATCTGAAATATCCAAAGTCATAAAAGCAATCTCCTATTCGTTAATGTAGTTTCCGGGGAGTGAGTTTCAATTACCAAGAGATATCAACATTAAATTATTCATCTGCAAAATTTCACGTAGCTTAAATTATTTTAAAAGAGTCAGAGAATTCGATCTTCAAATACTAACGTGAAATGGATGCTAATTTTTTGGCATTATTATAATTTTATATAAATAATTCTGGAAGTTTATATGGCTAGCGAGTCCAGTCAAACAGAAATGAAATGGAAATGTGGTATCCATTGCACGCAGTAATAATTATAAATATAATAAACATGTTACATTATACTACATAAATCTTGTGCATTTCGAGAAATGAAGATTGCGGGAAGTTCGCGGTTGGCGTATTAATGAAATTAGCGAGTTACTTCTTTTGTACTTAGAGTATACTGCGAATTCCCGGAAGAAAACGAAACGCATTCTCTTTGCCCTTTGGCACTATAATTTCGCCTAATTGCACGCCCTTTTATTCCCAGCGTACTCCTGCATCGTAGAAGATTCCAACATCGCGATCGCGTAATCCATTTTGCGGCGAAACAGCGTATACAAGTTTAAGACCGTTGCATCTATGTCCTATATATACTGAAGAGTTGCAACCGCTATTTCGTTTCGAACAGTGAGAGATCGATTTGACGTTCACATTTCACGAGCGAGGTTTCGATATGTAGATAACAAAAAACATTGTACATAAGATAAACACGTGTATCGCGACTTTTTATGAAGAGTCTTTTTCTCTCCCTCTCTCTCTCTCTCCCCCAAAAGAATGCAAAAATATTAGGTTCTGACACGAGTTCATCGTCCTTTGTATAAAAAAATATATCATCGCGTGGAAAAACGTTATAAAACCGTGACACTTTTACATCGTAATTGTATCAAGGCATTTGGTATTTTTAACATTTCTCCTTTTTGAATGTTACGTATATAGGGTGTTCCAAGTCAGATCAATGAAACTTCAGGGTCTTATAGGAAATTGGATTTGGAACAAAAAAGTTCCGAAACATAGATCCGGAAACGCTTCGTTGAAAAGTTATAGCTCATAAATTAAATTCTGGCACTGGAGAATCAAGGGGAAATTAAATAAAGCCAAAAAAAAAATTATTTTTTCAAAATTTTATTAATATGGTTAAACAGAGGTGTTTTTATCATGAAACTTTTATATAAAGCATCTTTTGATATCTCGAATAATTGTTCGAGATATGAAATCGAGAGAAGCAATAAGCTGCTTCACACATGAGGTGTGATTTTATCCCTTAGAATGATTTTAGGGCCGCAATTGAAAATTTCTAAATTCATCTATTTATCCTCCCTATATATATGCAAAGTTTCATCAGAACTCAGAATTTTCAGATTCGCAAAGTTCCCTTGTTAGTCTTTGATTCCCTAATGCCAAAACTCATTTGCGAACACGGTTTATTGGCAAAATTGGCTTGCTTTGATGTCCTTCAACTATCTGAAGTTTGCCGATTTAATTCTGAGAGATACTCTGTATATTTTTTATATTCTATCCCAAGTTATGAAATTAAACGGGCCAGAATCGAATACAATCTCTCGCCTATTGAACCATATTGATCCAAAGACATGGCTATCAGTTATCATAATTCGACATCTAAATATATCTATAATCATAATCAATCTCAAATGAGGGATTATGGATAAATAGAAGCGAGTATGATTTCGATTCGCGAAACTGAATAACAATTCAGGACTGAACCCTTTCGAAAGAGGAAGTGCTGGAATTTGTCCTATATTTGCAATCGTATACGATATATATATATATAAAAGTCGAATGTACGTATTACGATGCAGTGGCTCTCAATTCGCTATATTTTGTGGAGCCACTCGTGTCGGATATTACAATAATATTTTGACTTTATGACATTTTTACATTAAAGAAGCTCTAGTATTTTCTCAAATGAAATAAAACTAGAATTTAAATTTTCATCGTTTAATCGGATAAAAAATATAAAATCAAACACAGTTTTTCGCGTTAAACTGTCGAACTATAACAAGAAACGCAATAATTGTTGAACACAGATTTAATTTTCCATGAATTTCGGATATACATTATTCGCGATACAATCGCTAAAAGTAATTAAAATAAAAATTCTGTTTCTAAAATTTGTGTTTAAATGATATCGTGAAGTAGAGGGTGAAGTAAAGAGCAAAATGTTTGCAGAGGATAGAATGTCCCTTTGACGATTACACGAACAGGACGAAAGGGCACTGATATACATGCATGTACGAGAGGTCCGATTCGCATGCATCAGTACGTGATGCGAAACTCGAGCGCCGCGATCGATTGATATCGATAACGTACTTGAGTCTCGAGGTTAAAAGGACTATCGAGTCTACGTGAGGACCGTCAAGATTCGCCTGCGCATCTCGAGAGCGGTGTATGTATACCCGTAGTGGGTTTATAGGAGAGGTGGCGGGCTCGATATCATAATAAAAAGATTTGACACGGCGCCGATATACTTTCCTCTAGTAAACTGATTATCATTGTCATGAATAAGTAATTCTCTCTTTTTCATATGTTATTTCGTATATATTATTCATGAGTTTTTAATATAAATTTAAAATATTAATTTAATATAATATTAAATCACAAATTTAATCACAATATCAGATATGATTTCAATGGAATATTAAAATAATTGTGTGTAAATTTTAATTATTAATTATTAATTTTTTATTTTTAATATACTTATAATTACTATAAATTGTATGAAAAGAGAAGATAATTGAATTAAGATAAAAATTATTGAATAAAACCGTAGCTATTATTTTGTATGAAAAATGGGAAATAATGTGCGTATTTAATTTCTGATAATTTTCATACAGATTATAATTAACAATAAAAATATTCCTCGATAATGTTGTTTTTTTCTCTCTCCCATCGATCTAACTTAATATTACCATATAAAATCCACACACATATCTTCTGCCATTGCTATATTTTTTTTAACCGAATATATAATGATAACAAACGCGAAGGCGTACAAAAGGATTGCAATCTACAAGTATTAATTAAATTTACTATCACATAAACGTAAACATTCCAGTGTGCCGCGCCTCACGCGCGAGATAATTATTATCTCATAAATATGCCCTGTCTTGCTACATAAAAATAGGCGTTATTTGCATTATAATGAGACGTTACCCATTCTTCTAGGTTACCGTCCCCCGCAAGGACGTTTACGAGATCGAATACGTGAGAGTAAATACTATCGTATCAAGTAAATATAAAGATAATTTTATAAAGATAATTTCTTGGGATACATTGCTCCTAATATTACATACGAGGGAATGTTCGATCGTATATTGGCATTGATGTATTTAAAGATATAAAAAAAAATCGATTTTTTTTAATTAAAATAAAACCAAATTTGTTTTTTGTTCATAATTTTTTTTAATATAATATTGTTTTATTTATGTATATATATATATATATATATATATATTTGTTAAAATAATTTAAAGAAACTAAAGTTCTTCTATTTTTAATTAATTAAAAAAAATTTTTTTTTAAATTCTTTTATCTAATTAAAAATAATAAATACATAACTATATAGCCAATTGGAGTGCGAGCTACATTTAAAATAATAATGGTTAATTAAAATCTATCATCTAAAAGTTAAAATTAAAGAATGAAATAATAATAATAAATTGAAAAATCAAAATATAAAAATATTAAGTATTTAAAAAAAAATTTTTTTGAAAAAAACGAGGCTTGTTATTTTTCATGAAAAATCGTTTTTTATGGAAAAAAAAAACGGAAAGGCAATAGATATATCGAACATTATAAATATTTTCCACGAATATAATAATTTCCTTAAATAAATAATCCTAATCATCCCAATCATTTTTACATTTTGCCTATCATATGGCGTAAGATCCTAATTAATTTCCGGTAAATATCAGATCGTAACCGTTTCGAGAATCAAATCTAGGCATTGCATAAAAGATATCTCCGCTAGTCGGAGATAAGAATCGCTATCTTCTTTTTCATTTCCTTCAGGCCTCTCTCTCTCTCTCTCTCTCTCTCCCTATATGATATAATACGCTCTCATCCACCTAGAATAAATCAATTTTTCCAGAGTTTCTTTACATCTCGCCAAAGCCAGTCGCTTCACGAAATTTCTTTCCCGAAATTTGATTGACCGGCTGCCTTATAAATAATTTATCCCCTATGAGTCATCCTCGAATTCATCGCACGGTTTCTCTTCCCTGGCGCCCACGTAGACAGTCGTGAGTGGTCGGGACACGTTCCCGCGAGTAGCCAGTTTAGGGACCATTGTTAAGAGGCTTATGCCGCACAATGCGAGAGACAGCGGCACGGGACGCTGTTAAACGGAAATGTCGCCGCTGCATTGCGGCGGCCTTATGAGCGCCGCATTGTCGTCGAATTGCGGGCTTTATCGCTATCGGGCCGGACGTGCGGCGGCTGTACGAACGTCCCGTGTAACCGAGCAAATGATCCGAATTTCGATATTTACATCCGTATGCCATAGAAGCGATTGCTCGATGAGCGTGAGCCGAGCATTTCACCTCCCATTCCGCCGTCAATAATTCTCGTCAAAGTCTCAAAGTAACAGCATAATCAAGGGATATATGATGGATGATCGATTGAGACGTAATTGCGCAGCTCGATGACAGGAGAGGTAATCGGAAGTTGCATTCGGAACGAGATCTCGACAGTATCTTGGGCCATCCTTCTTTTGTATTTTTTTTTTTTTTTTCATAATTAAAAAATTCTGAAATTTTAAGTTGATCCGTGGAAAAAAGTTATACTCAAACTTTCTCAATCTTTTTCCTCGAGAGAGCTTTCGCGAGCAAAGACATCAAAGTAGTTCGTCGTGCGACCTATAAGAGGTAAGTCAATCATAGATACAAGGGGTAGAAATAAGATTCACATTTTCCACAACTGCTGAAAATGTTCTTCAGCAAAATCCATTTTTTTTTTTTTTTTTAATTTGAAAAAATCTCTCATACACACACAAATATTTTTATTCATTGCCATAAAATAGCATTCGAATTAAATATCGAAAAAAAATTTAAAAACCTAATTTTTACTTTTATTATTTATAATGTATCAATTGGATTACAAATAAAAAAAAAAAAAATAAATAAATAAAAATTTAAAAAAAAATGAAAAATAAAGAATATTAAGTTTATTCCATTTTTTATCATTTTATTATTTATTTTTTTTATATTAAATTTTTTCTAATTTTTTATTCGCGAATTTATTATTATTATTATTATTATTTATTATTATTTCATCACAAATAAAAATTGGTTTCGAAAAGAGCAGGGTCTTTTCTTCCGTAAGAAGATGGTAAGAAAACTGGATTACTTCGCGACAAAATGTTCGGCGACCCGGACAGTCGGGTCGCTTTAGCCGTAATTTGAGAACAATAATCTATCGTAGAACATCGGTTGTATGATACCGGGAAACCTTTCTACTTCCGACATCATCGTCGACAAAATGTTCAACGATGTGTAAAATGTGTGAAAATGATTCTTTTGATTTTCCTCCGAAAAGATTTTTCATCATTAAAATTACTTTCTCTATTCAATATCCTATCCTAGTTTTTCGCTTTCGATATTTTATTAGAAAATTCAATAATATAATAAAAAGAAAAGTTTCAAGGAGCTTACATAGATAGAGTATCTGGTGATCCCCACATAAAATTAGAAGAGGCGATTGCAAAGTTGCGAGGGATTTTATGATACAATATCATACAAGAAAATATTCTGAGAATTGCGACGAATGAAGATTTATTGAAAAAACTTCTTCTTTCCTCCGATCCTGTCATTTTATCTCACGGAAGAAATAGAATTAAAAAAGCTGATCCTTTCGCTCAACAAGTTCTTAAAATGTTCGCAGAGCCAACAATTATAAATGGAAATAAATCGGATAAATAATTATATAATAATATTATTTAAAGTATTATTTAAAATATTATTTGTAATATTATTATAAAAATATTAAAAACTAAAATAAGAAAGAATTAAAAATGAAAAATGAAAAAAGGAACAGAATTATATTCGTATGTTTCAGCTTTACACAGACAAATATTTTTATTTGAATTACAAATTAATTTTATTCGGTGTAAACAATTTATAGTTTATTTGAAATTATATCATTTGAGCGACAAAAATATTATTATTTCAAATAGTACGTTTTAATCTAAAAATATGAATATGTTATATGTATATGCACAGTTAACGTGCATTTAATTTTCTTGTATGCAAAAAAAAAATATACATGCAATATGTAGCTGCTAAAACAGACAGTAAAAAAAAAAAAAAAAAAAAAAAATACAGTTCAAAATCAAAATAGGTAAACAATGGTATAAAAGTGCATTGAATGAAAATGATTTAAGAGCATTTTTTTATGTCACATGTCAACGATTAAAAGTTTTTCTCATAAATAAGGAAAAATATTAATTACAACTATTTTCTTTTACGAAGACATTAAATATTATTTTGTGATACTTCCATTCTTTTTATATTCCAGATTTATTTATCTGATTTTTCAAACAGTGTGAGCATAAGAAATATATAAAGTTTTTTTTTTTTTTTTAATTTTGACAGTTTTTCTGCTACTATTATGCAACCAAAATATTCTTAAGCGAATAATTCACCTCCGATACACACGCTCGTAATTTCCTTGCCTATGAAAAATGCAACCGCTCTACATAAATCCTATTACGCGCTTAATATCGCATGCGGTAAAGTGAAATAAATTAGTCATAGCATAGACAGGTCGCAGAAATGCAAGCGATACGTTCGCTATTCTGTTCGAATTGCATCGAATTGATTAAACTTCGTTTCTCAATCAAAGTTCTTAATCAAAAGCTCGGATGTTTATAAATGTTTCCATGCAAACTAAATATACGTTATCGAAGCGCATTTAGAAATTTATCGGAAAAGTCATTCAAGTTACAGCGATTCCGAACATCGATCAATTTTCATCAAACTGCGATATGCGACGATATTAGAAACGTCGAATAAAAAAATCTGAAACTTAATCCGAGTATTTTAATATTCGACCATTAATGTTCGTAATGAAATAATCATTATAAAGTAATTACAAATTTTTATATATTACAAAATATTATTTATTTTTAATTAATCAATTCGTCTCATTTTACAATCCCAGAATTTTTTGCATAACATAAAATTGATCAAACTTAAACTTAAAAGTCACGAGGACTGAGGCTCCTGTTCTTTGTGAATTTTATTACGATAGTTTTAGAAATGTCGAAATGCGCAGCGTGTTATCGCAACCAATATCTCGACGTAAGTCCCTTCACAAATGTGATCATCTCCTAATGGCAAGTCGAGAGGTGTTCGTGGGTGAACGCACGACATTCTCAGCGCGATTTTATTGGAACAACAAACCGCGAGCGCCAGCTGCGCCGCTCGACGATGAAAAAGTCGATAAACCGAAGGCAACGAACCTGACTGTGAGTCATCATCGTCTAGGCGCCTAAACCGAAACACTGACGTTCGCTAAATCGAGCATCTCCGTCTGGCATAGTATATATTGTATATTTCATTCAGCCGTGCTTCGTCATTAGCAAAACGACGCGCCGCCGCGCTGTCAAAAACGCACGTGGCTGTCAAAATTCGAGATCGAGTAGAAATTCTCTCGCGCGTGAAAATGGATTGCGCTGACTTTTACCTGATCAAATGCCAACAATTAAAATGGTATATTTAATAACAATTAAAATCTTTGTAATTTTGTGATTTAACTGCGATATTAAATTATGTTCGTAGCGCGGCTCGACGTTTTTCCTTGACAATTCTTTCCTTTGTTCGCGTCGACACGCGTAATCGACCTTTGTACTCTGTACTCGCTTGGAATTTACAATTAACCGGACAAATCAATCGTGGAATCAAACGTGTTTTTGGGATTTTATTTTCTGTCGCAATAAAACTCAATTCAATGACAAAAATAATAAAATAACCGCGAACACAAAAAGAAAACTGCGAGTCAAACGGTTTTTTTTTTTTTTTTTTTTTTTTTTCTTCCAGTGAACTCTTGGTGATAAAACATATTGATAGAGCTCGAAAATATTCACGCCAATGCGACGCAACGTTCAAACTTAAACGCTTGATGAAATTACCGAATCTACGAGATCTAGTTTGACATAGGAAAATAAACATCCATGAGAGAGATGGAGAGAATCGCACTTAACTTGAAATAGCGAGCGTAGCAAAGCGAGTGCCGAGTAATCAGCATTAAGTGGAGAAAGCAGAAAGCAGCCGAGGTAGAATTGCTTCAAGCGTCTTGCAAATTTGTTGTTACAAATTTGCACTCCATATCTTGGGAAATTAGTGGGTCTTATGAGCATAAAATATCTTCCTCGTGATTTTAATAATAACAGCGTTTAACAAAAAATGACTTTTTTTCGAACAACGAAATGGGACTAGTTCCTTATAGATTTTCGTACGCTGAATACAAATTCAGTATTGAAATTGTTTCATGATGTCAGAATTTTGAGAAATTTGCAATTAAGGTTGCAAAAAAGGCCATTTTCATGAACTTTGTCATGTGGAAGTTACAATATGTGACGTGCTGGAGAAGTTTTATTACAATCAAAATAAAGTATGTTGTTAGGACTTTCAATCTCTAAAGAAATTGTTGGTGTCAGTTATGATTAGTAAGATATTCATGGATAAATATAGGGTGTATTGCTGAAATTAACCGTGACTTAAATCATGACGATTTACCAAATAGCTTTCAATTTTGTTTATTTAAACTTATGAGTTTTTTAGCTTGCTGAATACAAATCCAATGTCAAAATTGTCAAATTCAGAATAGTGGACTCGATATGACGAATGTCAAAACTTCAATTTTTATAATATTTATTTTGATTATCATAATCAACTTATCCAGCATGTCACATATTGTAACTATAATATGACAATGTTCATGAAAATAGCCCTTTTTGCAACTCTAACTGCAAATTTCTCAACATTCTGACGTGATGGAGCAATTTCAAAACTGGATTCGTGTTCAGCGTCTAAAAATCTGTAAGAAACGAGTAGTCCCGTTGCGGAATTATTATATTATTTTATTATGTATGTGGAATTTTTTTTTTTTTTTTGGAACTGTAATAATTTTATTCGACAATTTCATTTATTAATGCTTGAATATTAAAATGCTCGAATTGAAAAATCTCGAATTTTTTACCGACACACGTTTCCATTGTAATATAACTCGCGCGCGTCACACATCGCAGCGAGTTTGATGAAGATTGATCGATGCTCGAAATCGCTGCGCGACAGATTTATAGCGATGCCGCACATTTATCGCACTGCTAAAAATAAAGCTACACATATATCCGCCGTGCAGATGAGATCTTAAAAATTCAGCCAAATCGGCTTCTATACTTCTCTGCTATTTTTTCGATATTAAATCTCGTTAAAGCGCGAACGAGGGTAAAAGATACAATAGAACGAAGGGTTGCTTCGGAAAGGAGAGACGATAGAGAATGACTCTCGGGAGATCTCTTTCCGTGCCTTATACAGTGCCCGTGTTGTTATATCTCGGCCGACTGAGCGGATTGCCTCGGGGCTCAGCTCAAAAAGCCTGGGAAATGAAGAAATTGACTTCGATGTACTCTTCAATTGAAGGCACAAAGGGCGCAAACCGGATGCGAAGCAGCGCTACGCGTTAGTAAAGAGATAGCGAAGAGCCGCGCAAGAAATCAAAGGCTCTAATCGTTCGATTGGATACACTATCGCGGATACGTCTCTTTGAAGTAGCACATTATATAGAAAGGAGAGGGGAGTAAAAAAAAATAAGTTGTTTTGCTTATATTATTAAAACGTGATATCAAGCGAAAGCGTATTATCGAAGAACTTCACTACTTTTAAGTCTCAAAGGCATCTGTTTTAAGAAAATTTCAAATTTCGATATCGAAACAGCATTGCATATTGCATTTTGATCGCGAAGTAAACAAAAACTGCGTGATATTTATCGGAATAGATAAATGATAGCAAAGTCGCATAATAAAGTTACTCTTTAGTATCTTTATAAAAGTTAATATTTAAGTTTGAGAGAATATCTTCATATATACAGAGTGTTCCAGGTCAGGTCAATGAAACTTTAAGGTTTTATAGAAAATGAATTTGGGATAAGAAAAGTTCCTATAAACAAAAAATAGATTCAGAAACGCTTCGTTAAAAAGTTATGGTTAATAAATTTCAAAAAATCACTTTTTTGATGATTTTTAAAAATACCTTCGAAACCCTTCATTCATTTAAAAAAAGTAACAAACTAAATCCGATGGAAAATTAAATAACAAACTAAATTATATCCCCCAATTTCATTTAATTCTGATAAAGCGTTCAAAACAAAATAAGCTCAACAAAAAAAAAGAAATTGGAAAAAATCATTTTTCAATAGCTTTTGTGTAAACACTTTGTATGAAAATATTGCAAATGTAGATATAAAAACGTTCTTATTAAAGTTTCATAAATAATCATAACTAATTAATCACAGAGAGTTTATGCTATAACTTTTTAACGAAGAGTTTCCGGATCTATGTTTTTAGAATTTATGTTTTTAGAACCTATGTTTTTAGGACCTATGTTTTTAGGACCTATGTTTTTAGGACCTATGTTTTTAGGACCTACATTAGCAATTTTTTTTGTTCCAAATTCAATTTCTTACAAGATCCTGAAGTTTCATTGACCTGACCTGAAACACCCTGTACATGCACTTTAATAAAGATCAAAGGTATTTGAAAATTTAATAAAGATCAAAGCTATTTGTAAATTTATCATGTTTTTTACATGTGTGCTCTCGCAATATGCTTTTTTTATACTCATCAATCACGATGGGCTTATCACCGGAGAGCTGTTGCTCCGCGAAAACATTCGCGGAAAGACTTGCGGGATTCGCGTGCAAGAAGTCGAAGGGAACGATCAATCTCGCACGAAATCACGTGACATTGCGAAATTGCGGCGCCGAAAGGAGACAACGAATGGATAACGAGACGCCGCCGAGAGCGTGGCGAGCTTTGCTTTGCGGCCACCAACGAAATGGTTCGAGCGAGTCTAACGCGCCACCAACACACAGCCCGCACCGCCCTGTCTGCCAAAGATAATTTCGTTGTAGGAACACCGTCGCGGAACACGCGAATCTACGTGACACAGAGGGAAAACGCGCCGAATACACGAGAGCTGTCACACGAGCGGTAAGCCCCAGCAAATAATAATCCGTCGCCGCGCCGTGGAAAATGAAAGAACCGGATCTGACGGGATTATAAGTGGAAATCGCGATTGCGAATCGGACGCGAGTGTACGTTGCCTAGATAAAATGATTACTAAACTGAGGCCCAATTGATCGGGCCTTGATCGGAGAATTATGAGCGCCTGTCGTTAGCGCGAGGGAGAATAGAAAGTTTCTCCTTGCGTAATTCGACGAGATCGTATCGACGAGAGGAATTATCGAAGGCGAATGAAATCATCGCGGCTCTGAAACGGAAGATTACGTCCTTATGGCTTAGCAGCGCGATAACCACGCGAAACGCGTGCTCATTGATCAATTTTTTTAAATTAATATCTCAATAATTATTGCGAAAATTGTAAAATGGTAAAGGATTTTTCTGGTCAGCTTACTGTCCTCTATCCATGAGCGTTGTCACAGGTGCTCTGGGACGCCCTGTATATATATTGAAAAAAAAAGGAAAAAGAAAAAAAGAGAGAAAGGGAGAAACAAAAGACAAATTTTAAAATATCACTAATGGAAACAGTCACTACTACCAACTAATTTCAGTGAGATTTCCTCAAAGCATCTGCAGTGCTATATTTATAACTGATTGAAGAGCATCAGTGAGACTATTCACTGTTTTTGGGGGTATAATACACTAGTTCCATTTAGGAGAGTTTCATTTTCAGGCTTTCAGAAACATCAAAGAACACTCTTTATAATTGAACCCTTTTCCACTCTTTTGAAAACTACAAATAAAGGAATGCAAGGTAAACGCGCTGCCGAAAGCAGAATCGTGTCGTGAAACTCGGGTTTGTGTACGTTCAAGTGTGACCGCGAAGATAAGGGGACCCCGTTTGCGATGATGGTGATGGTGCAGCCGACCTATGTGCCAAATCGACCAAGCGCCGATAAGAGAACCGAAAATCAGTCGTTAACGGTTTAGTAGCCCGATGATTTATCATCGTAAATCTCGTTTTCAGCGTCAAGTATATCACGCCGATGTGTATCACGATGACGACGACAGATCGCCGGCCGGTCACTTAACGCCTCGTAAGCGATTATGCGTGCGCAATTCAGCATGGGAACTGTCTCACGGATAAGGGTTATCGTTGATGCAACGGGACTAGGACCCTCGTAAGTAGCATGTGAAGAAACCCTACTCGACAGTCGCACGTTTTTTAATCCTTATCACTTTTTCTACAATAATTTCTATGACAATAGAATTGCAGAAGACAATAATTAATCAAGAAACAACGATGATTTAGGATTAATACATTGCATTGTGTCAATACATGTAGATTAATAATAAATTAATAATGATAAGAAATTAATAAATTGATAATAAATAAATTTCAAACATCAGCATCTGCTATAAAGAAGAAACTTGTATATATATGCAGGGTGTCTTAGATCACCCGTACACCCCTTTTCTTTCATAAAACTAAGCATTTTAGAGAAAAACGTTTTTAACAAAAATTGTATGACTTTAAGGGAAACGATAGTGTCATTGGTTTGACCTTGGATAGCATTTTGTGTTAACTTTTTACTTATTGTTCCAAAAATCTCTCTTTCTGTTTCAAATTAAAAAGGAAACTTTCGAATAGTATTTTTGAATATGTGACTACAAACATAAGTACAAACTTAAATAAAAAAAATAAATTTAAAAAAATAAAAAAAAAAGAAATTTTTCAATAAAAACGTATAAGTTGAGTATGTTATTATTTCATCTTTAGGGAATTATAATAAATCACTAGAACAGTTATACATGACTACGTTCGACAACAATTCCTACGAAGTTATCGCAATATATCAGTTAAGCGATACATAATGGCAAACACGTTCGCAGTCCGCGTGTGGATAAGAGTTATTGCTTCTGTTACGACGTATCTAGAACGATAAATCAAACGTTTAGCTTAGGACTAAAAAGAGAATCTGTCTTACTTAATCTTATAATGTTACAGTTGCATAAAATTATAACAGGGTATCTATTCATCAAATCTTGTCAGAAAAATTCCCGAAAAATTCCTTGATCTTCCAGGTATTTTCAAATTCCCAGATAAAGGTATTTTAAAGATTCTTTGGTATAATTTCCTAAAAAATATATATATATATATATATATATATATATATATATATATTGCATACGTTTTCTAATACTTTTTATTCAACACAAAAAAAAAACACAAAATTATTTAAGTTTCAAGGGCTAGATTTACAAATGTATTGAAAAAAAGAATTGAAACTTTCTTAAGGCAAAGATTTTCGACTTGTATAATATTTTCATTTTTCATCATTAAAAGTTAAAATAAAAAATTAGCAGAAAATTATCAAAGAGAGAATTGTTTTTTTTTTTTTTTTTAATTTCATTAGTTCCAATAAAATTCCATGAGAATTCTCTGAATTTTTCAAATATAAAAAAAAATTCCAGAACTTCTTTTCATGTTTTTTCCAGGAAGTAGACATCGTGTACAATCCATCGCGATGTTCAGATTAATGTCTTCAGGCCTTTGTTCGACAACATAATTGATCAATCGCGACTTATTTGCGATAAAATAATCGACAATCAATTAACAAACCGTCGATAGATTGAAAAACGGGAGAGGGAAATCTCGAAATTTCAAATCGACCGCGTACAAATAAGCAACGAGCGACTCACGTCGCGCTTGTAACAGCCTTACGATCTTGTCAGGAAAGAGGAATGGATTTACACTTGTTTCTCTCGTCGACCAACCGCCATCGGAGTTTCAGAGAAACGAGGCAATTTGCACAGCTGCTTAGCGTTGCATCTGCGCTCCCAAATCGCCCTTCATCGGTTCCTCCCCGATGACAAGGAGGATCTAAATAAAGATTACAAGCTGTTTATTTAAAAAATGTAAACTCAAGTTTAAAACACAACGTATTCGTATAAAATACGGACACATTTCTAAAGTCGAAACTGGCTTTAAAATTGAGGATTTTGACACATGCGATTCTTGCCTTAAAAAATTATAGAAAAAACAATAATAATAATAATAACAATTATTATTATTATTAATAAAAATTATTTTATTCCTAGCAAGTGTTGAGAACATCTGTAGGAAAAAAATTCGGGTGTTCGAGAATATTTGTACAGAAAGGAATGCGGGTATTTTGTGAATATCTGCAGGAAAGAATGCAGGTATTTTGTGAAAAGTTTGATTTCCGGTGGACGCAGGTAGAAGGAATTTTCAACGGTCGAGAAGATGACGGACCAGAATCCAAAAGCTCGTCATGGAGCGCGGCAAAACGGCCTGCGGTCGCCCGACTTGGAGCGAATCCAACGGCAAGTGAGTAACGATAATTTCTATGTGGGTTAACAACCGGTGCTTCAAAGAGGAAAGGAGAGAAAAGGCTGCGCGTTCGTCCAATCGCAACGACAGTCAGTCGGTTTTCGAGACGTTCGCGTTTCGCCTTTTCCGAGGCAATATTGCAATAATTTCTCTCGCCATTCATTTCTCTTCGGCGTCCCAATGACTGTCGACTGCACGAATAAATGGGAGAATTCGCGAAAACAACAGTCGAAGATGGAAAACGCACGAAAGAGGTCGAATCGACCTTTAGATAGGATACGTAGGTTGCAGTATAAACCGAGAACTTTATGCGACAAGACGATCGATAGTCGAGAACAATTTAAAATAATGCGTCCATAAATAAGGCCGAAATACTCTCTCTATAATGTCTGCTTAAAGTATTGTCTCTACAAGTGTACTGGAGCAAAGTAAATAGCTGCTTTACACGTGTTAACAGATATCCAAAAAAATTCAATCCCCCACATTTTTAGAAATGCGCAGTTAATATATTAATATTCAAAAATTTATACATAAAAAATTATATATAAAATATACATAAAAAGAAAAAAAAAATATATATATATATATATAAAATAAAATAAATACATATAAAAATATATTATATATTTATATATTTATATTATATATTTATTTTATACATATATAATAAATATATATAAAATATATGTAAAAAAAATATGGTAAAATATGTGAAAACATGATATACAGGGTATCTCAAAATTAAACCAATAAATTTTAGGTGGTTATAAAAAACACCAAAGCAAGCTAATTTTCTTAATAAATCTGTGTCATCCGCAAATGATGTCGGTTTTTTTACAAGAGCAAAAATTAAAAAAAATTAATTATTTTTTCAAAATTCTATTAACGTAATTAAATAGAGATAATATTTTTATCATGAAACATTTGTGTAAAATATTTTTTTGATGTAACAAATAATTTTCAAAATATTGAAAAAAATAAAAAGCCGCTCTATATATGAGGAGTGATTTCATTTCTTAAAATTGTTTTGGGTCATAACTGGAAATTTCTAAATTCATCTATTTACCTCCCCCTCCTCCCCACATGTGTATGATCTTTTAGCGTCCTTTATAATCATCTGAAGTTTGTCAATCTGATTCTGGGACACCTTGTATAAATTATATATAAATAAAATGGGATATATAAATTTTTTTTTAAATTTTTGTTACTACTATCCCCACTCCGTTTTATTTATCTTCGCAAAAATTCCTGATAAAATCGCAAAGCATTTCCAGAGTGAGCCACTTAGAATGTTTCGTGGTCCGTTCTAGTACGAGCGCTGCGCAAACTAATGCGAAAAGCTTGTAACGCGCACGAACTTTAGTTGTATAGCTTTCACGATGTACTGCATTATGCAACGCCATGCTTGCTACAAAAAGAGGATTAAGATGCGCGCACGCCATCGTCACGAGAGATCATCGTAAATATATCTGCGCGCGGCGTTAACACCCGCATTAAAGAAGAGGGCGACTTCCACGGCGAAATTACGATTGGAGACTTTTCTCTCGGCGAGAAAGAGAGAGAGAGAGAGTGGGAGGGGGGAGGGATTTGGGACAAAAGAATTTATCGAAAAACTTGCGACGAATCTCGGCGAATTCGCAAAGTTTTCGACGAAAATAAGAAGGAAGAAGGAGAAAGAATGAGATAGCATACGCATTTGACTATCCGGACGACGGATTTCGAGACATTCGTTCCTCTCTACCCCCCGCCCACCCCCCCCCGCACCCCTCCACCCCTCAATGCCCAGGATTTAACGGTAGAGTCCCTCGAATCCATTTTTAGGTGACGAACCCTACTGTAGTAAAACCGTGGCGGAGTTACTCTACGAAAATAAAAGTTCGAAATCGAGGGAATGGAACGACGACGAACTCTCTCCCTTGGGGTGAAACCGGCGGACCCGGGCTTATTGAAAAACTTCGCGTAAATCTGAGGTAAAACTTGAAGAAAGGCGGGATGAGAGGCGCGCGTTGGGCGAATGCGAAAGTTCGTTACTCATTGTCAGTATATAATTGGAGCCTCTCCCCCGTCCCCTCCCACCCCCTCCGAATAATTACACGGTTTGCCTGTGACACCGCGATACGTACGTATTCGAACTATATTAGTATTAATGATATATATTTTATGTCAAGATGTCTGTAAATCATTCAGTTGTGCTCAAAGTGATAAAAATAATTGGTAGAGTCAAATTTATACAAAATCCTCATCTATTATATCATAAAAATTATTATGATTAAGTTTTATTTTTAATATTATAATTTGTAAATTGTAAATTGTAAATTTAATCCGTAATAAAAATAATCATATTCAAAATCGCACATGGTTTGTATGTATATATTTAATGTGAAAATTGAAATTAAATTGAATTAAATATATTTAATATGATAATTAAATATAATAATTATATTTAATATATTTAATAATTAAAAAATAAGAGAACAGAGTATAATACTCTTGAAATATTAATGTTTCATCATGACAAGAGATCCTTTCAACAGGAAAATAAAGGCGGCAAGAATACACGATGGAAGTACCTTTGACACCGTGAAAACTGTTAAAAGTTAATAACATAATGAAATCGCGGAAATGCATTTGCCATGCATCGACCTCGCGACCACGCTCGATGCTCCACTTACTATTCTTACACGTATATACGATTCGCAGCGTTGGTTTCCGATATAAGAGCAAACTAGCGCTGACCACTTATCACAGGAAACGCATATACGGACACGGATAAGAACTGGAACGAGCGCGCACGCTCAATATCGCGAACTCAATTATTAGGAGAATGTAAGTAATGCATAAGCTCATTATTGCTTAAAATTGCGTTTGACATCTTTACAGGAAAGTTGGATAATTTTATCAATTTTATATCTCGTCGAAAGGTTTAAACATTGTTCAGGAAAACTATACTTTCTAACCTAGTACGTATTTTCTAATATTCTAACCTAATTTTAGAAAAATTAACCTAACCTGAGATGTAAAAAAAACCCTTTTTTTTTAATAAGAAAAAACAATTTAAAAAAATATTTTTTCTTTCTTTGAAAAAAGCAAATTTTGGTTTTTTTTCATTAGTTTTATAAATATATTATTTTTCTTTATATTTTTTTATTAATAAATAATAAACTAAAGTTCTTAATTATTAGGAGAATGTAAGTAATGCATAAGCTCATTATTGCTTAAAATTGCAGTTGACATCTTTACAGGAAAGTTGGATAATTTTATCAATTTTATATCTCGTCGAAAGGATTAAACATTGTTCAGGAAAACTATACTTTCTAACCTAGTACGTATTTTCTTTCTAACCTAGTTTTAGAAAAATTAACCTAACCTGAGATGTAAAAAAAACCTTTTTTTTAATAGGAAAAAACAATTCAAAAAAATATTTTTTCTTTCTTTGAAAAAAGCAAATTTTGGTTTTTTTTCATTATTTTTATAAATATAATATTATTTTTCTTTATTTTTTTTGTTAATAAATAAACTATAGTTCTTTAATTAATTTTTTTAAAGTAATTTTTTTTAATAGACATAGATTAATAAGACTTGTGGTAAAAATATCAAACTCAATATAATTTTTAATTAGATGCATAACTAAATATTAGAGGAATTAGAATACGAGTTACATTTAAAATAATGATTAATTCAAATCTATAATCTAAAAAGTTAAAAATGATAAAAAATTATTTTGCAGTAATCAAGATATAAAAATATTTGAAAAAAAAAACTTGGCGGCTTGTTCTTCTTTTTACATCTCTTGTATCATATTTTCGATATAAGCAGTTCCTAGATTTTTAATCAACCGTCGATTATTCTAGCGAGCCGAATGGATATTTTTTGTATGAAAAATACATTCGAGCATGGCAAGGCCCTTTTTCTGACAGCCGAATCTCGTAGACGGAGCTACCCGGTCGCAACAGTTAAAACTGTTGGGCCATTGTTAAAGCCAGGAATAGACTCGGATCTCTCTCGTTCAAGACGCCAGACCCGCCGACGGTTCTCAATCGCATGGTTAACATAAGACACGACTCTAAACATAGATCGAGATCGCGATTAGGTTACGTCGAGATGTAGCTCCAGTTGCAAGCGTGTAGAAGCTGCGTATAATCACACGAATGAAATATCTTCCTCCTCCTATGTCTGCGATCGTCAATCGCAAACTTACCGGCAGCAAATTACGATAAACATTATATTCTGCCTGGCTCGTATCCTAAACTCATTGATTTAATTAATCGCTACAAAGGAATCTTACAAATCGATACGTGGCTGATAAAGTCGCTTTTCCTGTGAACCAAATTAATTTTTAGAACATCCATGATAAGGAAATATTCTCAATTTACAAGCGATTAAGATCCAACAAATGTATATAATTCCTAAAAATTGCTATAATCCCTAAATGCAATTAAATGACAAAACTTTATTATAAAATTGATCTAAATGCAATTAAGTTTTGCATAGTCCTTATATAATTTTGATTTAATAATTAAATATTGAGATAAAATAAACTTTGAAATATTAAAAATTGAAATATAAGAATATTTATTAAAATATAAATAAGGAATAAAAATATTGAATATTGAATATTAAAAATTTGTAATGATAATAATATTCTCTCTATAAAAGTAAAACTAAATATGTCAATGAGAATCTACCATTAGATAAAATTAAGAACGAAGGTTCTGAAACATTTTATAGATCGAATTACACTTCTCTAAACTTTGTTTCAACGATAGAAACGAGCAGTGGGGCCGGGTCGATTTTTACACGTGTTCGACGATTTTCCGAGATCTGGATCGTAAAGGAAAAGTTTACGAAAGTACCAACACTTTCTTTGTCAGTAACGATTGTCGTCGAATCGGATTACCGTGGGATGCGGCCGATTATGCAAATCACAGCGTTACCGTTAAATTGCATTCGCTACGCGACGTTAATGTCGGACTTTCCGAGCTCGACGAATCGAGAACGCGCGCAGATTACGAGATCGATCGGTGTCCTCGATTATTTTTTTTTATATCTAGAGATGTAAAAAAAATCTTTTTTTTTAATGAAAAAAATAGTTAAAAAAACATATTATCAAAAAAAATAATAATAATAATTTTTTTTCCCATTATTTTATTAAATATATAATATTATTTTTCATTGTATTTTTTTGTTAATATAATTTAAAAAAAACTAAGATTCTTATATTTTTAATTTATTTTCTTTTTAAAGTAATTTTAATGAATTAATAATGGATCAATAAAAATTTTTATTACGCATCTAATTAAAAATTATCCAAACTGTGTTTGATATCATTTTAACCGCAAAGACATCATTAATTCATTAAAATTGTTTTCAAAAAGATAAAATAAAAAATAAAAGAATTGGTTTTTTAAAAAATATATATAAACATTAAATATCTAAAAAGAAATTTTTATAAAACGCCCAAGCGTGTTATATCAAGCATCGCCATTCTTTGTGCATCAATTATTCATGACAACTGCAACGGCAATAAAAATTCTTTCCGCTCCGGAGAATACATTGTATTCGGAAAACATTCAAATCGCCGTAAAAAAAGGAAATGGAATGATCGGTTTGGCACGGTTCACGATTGTTATGGAAAATCAACCGCTGGTCATCCCTGCCAAATGTCAATGGCGGCCACTAGCATCGATGCAAGAAAGCACCAAATTGAGATACTCCAAATTGGATCCTTCTATGCAAGTTTCGCTTCTCTCGCACAATAGAACGCGCCACTAAGAGTTTCTCGTACAATACTTTATGACGCCCACACAGCCGCCGCGAAGATTACGACTTACTAGTTCAAACATCAGCGAGATTTCGGAAAGCTGTTCTCCGTTCGGGGCAGGCTATATCTTCATTGCGCGCTTTATCGTTCCCGTAAAATCTACCTGTCGGCGAACTTGTTTTCGATAGGCGAGTATCCGAAATGGAATCCGTTGAAAAAGCAAAACTGGACTCGGAAATAAAACTGGGCTCGTGACAGAGAATTGCAAAAAGTCCAGAAAGATTTGAATTTATTCTCGTGTGTAAGCCTTCGAGTTTTCGATATGCTATTTTTTTTTCACCAGCAAAATGGCAATAAAAGAGTCGCAGAATATTTTGTTCCAACAACTCGTATGCAATATTCTTTTTTTTTTTATTTCCACGAAGAGAATAAAAAAAAAATCAAAGAATTTATTATTGCAAGTTAAAAAAGTTAATTCTAAATATTAAATAACAAAATTAATATTAGAAGATTGTAAAAGTATCAATGAAAAGTAGGGGCTTGTGCATTGATCTGGAGTGAAAATGAAAGAAATATAAAATTAATTGAATTTAAATTATTTCTCCCTTGCTCCACGACGGATGGAACGCAAAATAGAATTTCTATTCTGCGTCATGTCTGACGAACAGCGAGAAGAAATATTTTCTCGACTGTACATGATTCATCGGCTAGCAACGTTAGGGGAAAGCCATAATTTTTTTACGATTGAAGAAAATTTATTTTAACCAAGAATATCAAAGATGCACTTGTTCTCACAAAGAAACTGAAAATCACAGACTTTCGAGGTCTTATAATTTGGTATTTTAAACTAGATTAAAATTATATAAGTAACTATCACATTCTTTAATATATATGTTAAAAAAATATGTTGCAAATTCGAATAAAACTCCTATTCATTTCAAAGATTGATTAAAAATTGATTGAATTAAAGATTAAATGTTTATGGTATTTTATTTGAAAATAATGCGCAATAAATTGATTTATTCAAATTGGTAACAAAATTAATTGAAATTTATGAGTTTTGCCTATAGATACCCTTCAACTTTGACATTAGAATAATAGCCACTTTCATAATGCGTCTGGAAATGACCGAACAAAGTCTCGCAATGCCAATCAATTCTACATTCTCGACTATTGGCTTATTTATCTCCCGCGAGCCTTTACGTTCACGGCTAATCATCGTTTTATGTAATTCGCACGGCGCATTGCCGTTGAACGTCGTCTTGAAAGATGCATCACGCTCGCGGCGATGCTTGGTGTCAACTAACGCATGCTTTGAGTCATTGAAAAAGCACACACGACATGCAACGCAACGACATTGACTCCAGATGACTCGGGTCAAAACGAGAATATATCCCCATTTCGTAACGACTGTGAAGAAGCAGTTGGACATGAAAAATACGAAACACGCGTGTCGTCGAGATCTCAAATTTCTACATCACTACTAATTACATTCATTCATGATTGTATGTATTGCAACAACGCGATGTGTATTTTGAATTGGCGACAAAGTTTGGATAATCTGGGGTACATGCCAAATGTGCTTTTCATAAAGGAATATATCAGTTTGGGCTCCGAGCATTCATGAGTCATACATTAATTAATACGAAACAAAAAATTTTAATTGCCTAAGTAAAATCTGACGAATGTACGGACCATTTGCATACATGGTCATAATAGTGAACTTTTGGACAGCACTCAAGGAATTTTACAAGATTGTGCCCATGGAACATTTTAATCTTCTTCCGATGCCTTATATTCCTAACCATATCTCAATGCTGTTCACCGGGGACCCAGCTTCAATAAAAAACTGAGAATAGTTCAAGATAATGTCCAGTTTTGGGCCCCGAGTGAACAGTCAAGAGTCATATGTTAATCGATAAGGGAATGTCTCATTGTTGGTGCTGTTCATTGGGGGGCCTAACTTCCATAAGAAACTAGGCATAGTCCTTTGACGGATTTGACGGGCATAGTCCACTCTACTTTCAATAAATTTTACAAAATTTTATAAAATTAATTTCCCCATTAATTCTGTTGATAGTAAAAGCGTGTAATTATCATTGAGGGAAAAATTCATTTCCGGCGCCAGAACGCCTTCGCTCGCTAATCCGAAGGGAAGAATAGAATTATCACGCGTGGAACATATGGCAGACGTTGGCACGCGTCACACAATTCCCGCTACGTTTAGAAATGTGAAAGACGATACGAGCGGAAATGAATGCTTCAATGAAAGTTGGACATATAAAGGACGTTCATCGCGAGGGGAAACGACGTGAGTCTCGAGTTTAATGCACTTACACGTTTTACACGGTGCTTCTCTTATAGCTTATAGGCGGTTCGTTGATTTGGCAACCTTATGTATGTAGCTCTCAACATATAATACCGGTGTACCACGTAATAATGCTTTCTTACAACAAACCATATGCATTTATCATTGTGTTAAGCATTACAACGTGCGTACAATGATTGATACTGAAGAATCGAATGTCAAGAGAAGGCGGTACGTATTTCAGCCACTCGTTTCCATCATACTATTTCTTGCCATTTGGCGTGCTCGATTTAGAAATGCGAGAGAGAAAGAGAGAGGGCCTGAGTTAGAGAAGTGATGTCCTTCGATAAAAGTCGGGGAATACAATGGACGTTGTACGAAAAAGGGGAAAGGGTCCCCGATGTCGGATACGCGGCATAAATTCACCCATTCAACCGCGCTCTGCGTACTCAAGTTGACCTTCCTGGTCATGAAAACGGGTCGTAGGTGAGAGCACACGCGCCTGATTCTGAACAGCTTTCCGTAATCGTCGCACATATGGAATCCTAAGTATTTCATCGAACGTGTCTTCGCGAATGCCAAGCGCTCTCGAATTATTCCAAGAGATTTCAAATTTTATATATACCCTTTGATCATCGTTATCACCGGATCTAATTAAGCATACTCGTGACAGTCGTTATAAAATAAAAATAAGGAAACTGGATTAAATAAATAAAAATTTTAAAAAATAAAATAAAATATTGAAAATCAAATGGACGAGAAAGCACACAATATGATACTCGTGTAATATTAAAAAACAAAACAAAAATAAAATAAAATAAAAATGCGTGGTCAGAGCGTAAAAGTTTTGACGCAGTTTATACACGAGATGAACAACTCTGTCGATCCGCCTCCGCGACTCATCATTTCCTTATATCATCACGCTTTAACGAAGATACTCATTCGCGCGAATCTGGGACAAAACAGAGGCGGTTTAAGGGCTTGGTGATCGTGTAAAAAGAACTTTAGATAAAAAGCGCTCGCTCTTGGCAGACGGTTAAACCTGTTACGGATATAGCTCGGGCTGGAGGGCGCGGGTGGGGCGGAAGATTCGTATTTTCGAAACGGACTGCCAGCATCTGTCGGCGGGCATGGAACGGGTATTGGAGCAAACGTTGTAGAACCAGCAGGAAACACGAGGAGGATTATCTCAACCGAGGTGCGTACTCGGGATAACAGTACTAAAAAGGCACAGAAGTATATCTAAGAAAAATAAAACGAACACAAAAGGATCTCAAAGAGGAAGAAAGAAACAGAATGGACAACAAACAAGTTGAGCTCTTGACATTACAGAAAATACTCTTGTATACTTATTTTTGTAAGGACTCGGTCTCTTTGATTTTTTTTAAAGCTTTTTTATACAATCCATATTTCATATGTTTATATAAATGCACTTTAATATTTGTTTTTCATAAATACAATAATATCATTATCAGAATATAATTTCTATATAAATTAATTATTGATTATAAAACCGCCACACACAAACACAAAATAAAATGGCGTTTAAAGATGTTTGTATCACATGTCAAAATATTGACAAAAGCATGAAATTTTCGAACTGTTTTATTATTTCTTCTGAATAACTGTGCACAATTCAAGTATATTTTTTATAACTGTTTGGAAATTATTAAGGTTTAAAGTTAGTATTAATTCTTATGGAAAATCGCGTATTATAACATTTATTGACAAATTTGACGAGAAAAAAACATTGCCAACAAAATAAAAATTTTTTTATGCATTAAGAAAATTCGAATAAATATTTGTTCAAAACTTGATTTACAATTAAATCCACTTACTCGTTTAAAAATTTTTACTAAAAATTGCAGAAAAATATCTCTCTTTCTCTCTCAGTCTGCAAATTAATTTTTTTTTTTTTTGTTTCCCGCAATTAAATTCAGGAAATATTCATGATTAAGAGTTTTTGTTATAAATTAAGAAAAATATTAAGAAAATTAGGAAAAATATCTTTTACAAGGAAAATATTAAAAATTATATTATTTTGTGATATTTTTATAATATCTGGATTTATTTATTTGATTTTTCAAGCAGTATAAACATAAAAAATATGTTTGTTTTTTTAATTTTATCAGTTTTTTGTTACTATTGTAGCCGAAACATCCTTCAATACATTTTGTATATTTATTATTAATATTTATTATTAATATTTATTTAAAGCAAAATTTTTATAAATTTTTATAAATTTTCTCTTGTGAAACTTTTCTCTCGATAACTATTGTCACCGCACATCAAATGCAATATATTTTTTTGTTACATAAGATCCGGTACTCTCTCGCTACCTCTCTCCTATGTTATTATCAAGAGTCAATTGATTTCATAACGTACACTGTCTTCCGATGCAGACCAGACTTCGCGCCTAGCATCGGAAACACCCACGTTGCGAATCTAGGATTGGTCATTCATAAAGAATCCAAGGCCGAAACACATAATGAATTATACATGAAGTATCAGTCAATATTATTCTAAGACCTGTTAAAAAAATATGCATAATTTAATAATAAATATTCTTGTAACTTTTACTCAAATTCAAAATATATTTATCGTATTCTATTTTTTTTTTTTTTTAGATGCATGTTTTTTAATTAAAAAGAATGTAAATAAATAGAGAATAACATCGTTTTAACAAACATATCTGCTGCTGCACTCGATATTCTTTTCGTCTATATTAATAATTAGCACGATAGACTTAATAATATAAGTAACTACGTCCATTAATTTTGGTCCTGATCTGATTTTACATCGTTGGAAATTTCGAAACTTCAAGGTTTCTTCATTAGCAATTACTAATACTATGCCTGAAATATAAGTAAAGCGACTAAACTATACAATAATTAATTTCGGTTACACACTACAAAATAATGTTTTTAAAAAAAATGCAATTATTTACAATATATTTTTCTATAACAATTATTTATTTTTTTTTTACACCATTTGATTCATCTTATTATTCTGTACATAAAAATATTACAATTATGGAACACTAAATAATTTTCGAGATATTTTATATTTTATACTAATATGTCCGATTAAGATACAAAATAACTTAAAAAATTCTTAATGAAAAAATATTTTATTATAGTGTTTTGGAAAGCTCTCGACATAAGCTACAAGAATATGCAATAAAAAATAGGGGATTAAAGATGCCCTTGACTTGACCTTAACGATGCCATCCAAGGTCAAACCAATGACACCATCTTATGTCCCCCTCAAAACCATACAATTTTTCAAAACATTTTTCTCTAAAATGCTTAGTTTTTGAAAGGGAAGGGATGTACGGGTGATCTAGGACACCCTGTATATTGCAAAAAAATATTGAAATATAATTTTGAAGGATACAAGTATCGAGCAGGATTTCGATATCAAACTCAAGCGTACCGTATTTGATTCCTCTATTTGAGTCAATCTGCAGACGACGCGGATGACGCGCCGGCTGGCACGGTTCGCCTACACCACGCCATATACATATATATCGCTTCTGCCTACGCATGGCACGAGCCTCCTCTTCGCCATCATCGATCATTCTCATTGAGCTTAACGTTCTCGAGCATCGCTCGAGCCGAATAACGTATTCTCTACTCGTGCTTAAATCCGCGTCGCGTAATTGAGATTTCCTACGATCGTTCTAAAAAGCGTTATCGATTATCGCGTCTCCTCCTCCTTCCTTAGCTCCGTAATATGCGATAATAGATTGAGATAAATTTAACAAACTGGAGAGGAACATATATGGTCAGCGTTATTCTGACGTTTTCTAGTTTTGATAGATAATAAAAAAAAAAATTGTTTGAAAAATAAATTCGCACAGATCAAAAATTTGTGAACAAATTTGACAGATATCAGATGATCCACACAAATTTTTGTGTTAATTTAATATAGATATGTTAATATTTTAACACAATGAATGTGAACTTGAAAATAACTTGAAATAAATTTTGTGTAAAATCATTTTTAACGATAAAATTAATCTGGAAAAACTGATGGTCTGTCACTCTCACTCCTATTGTAGAGTAAAATCAACATTTTTTTTCTTTCTCTAAATTTTGACAGATAAATCCTGTCTTGTCTATTGTGCAAAAATAAAAATAGATGCACATTGTGTTACTTTTACACTTTTTTTCAGTTGTTTTTAATAATTTGACACTTGAATTAACACGACAACAATATGTCAAATTAACACATGAGTGTGTTAAATATTTACGACAAAAATTTTATATTTTCTTAAAAAGAGAGCACAAACTTTCCAACTGTGCATCGAATGGTAGTTCGCAATTTGAATTTTTATCTCGCGGCGAGCGCCAAGTATGACGCTCGAAATGACGCGATTTCCCATGTGATGCAACTGGCGGCTATCTTTCTTTCTCTCTCTCTCGCGATACACTATTCGCAATTTTATGCGAATCGCCCCAGGTGCGCCCCATGTACCTAACGCGCTCCTGAGCGCCTCCCGAGACATACATTACACAGATGCAACGCATCATTGTCCATCGCTATGCGCGTGAGTTTTCTTGCTGCAAAGATAACACGCTGTGCCCGCAGCGAGAGATTCTTTGTTCGCTCGCCGTCCGTGGGTGGAGACGTAGCGGTGCTTTTCTCCATTACCAGTCGATTAAGCCATTAGTTTGACAATGAAGCACTTTCTAGTAATGCTACCGATGTGTAGGGCTCCTCGGGAAGCTTAATTCATTTTTTCTCTGGCTAGCTGCTTTAAGAAAATATTCTTCCACGTGGACTTGGCGCGCGGATTGTCTTATTACTTGATCGTTATTAGAATAACTCGACTGCTAATGAGGAGCAAACTTGTGGGAGAGGTAAAGAGGGCGAAAGTAATGCTGCAGTTAGATGCTTATTACGTAAAGTGCATCTGGGAAATTTTTTATATTGAAAGATATAGAGTAGAACTGTAATTATCGGACGTCTTAGGTTGCAATGTATCTGCAGCTGTATCTTTTCTCTTTTTTCTCGCTTAGATTTTAATATCTCTTTTCCTTTTGAATGGAAATTAACTGTGAGTATATATATGTCAAAATATATTCTCGCATTTTCCTTTTCGGACCAATCAAATTATTTTTTTTTTTTTTTTTTTCGCTCGAAAGATTTCTTCATTCTCTCTGAAAGATACTGAATATACATTCGGTGCAATTTTCAAAAATTATAATCGATTGTTCGTTCCAAAAAATCTCATTCCATATCTACTATGTCATTGTCTACATTTTCCTTCGAGCGATCTATCGGTCGGTCCCTTTTTTCTCGCCTTTTTGTCGCAACGGTCTTTTCTGTCCTTCCGGACACACCCGGTAGCTCGACCCGGAGCGTTTTGACGTAGACACAATAAAGAAGAAAGGTAAAGCAGCGAGGTGTGTTTCATTGCCCTTCTCGGATGCAGCTGCATCCCCGCCGCACGTGAACACGTTCAATCGAGCGAATCGACAAAAGCGGCGAATTCCACAAAATAAAGTCTACACAAAGCGAGTCTCCCCAGCGATTAAAACGATACTGCGTATAATAATTTTTTTTTTTATCCCAATCAATTTTTGACATTTCTTTTTCTTTCAGTTTTTTTCGCCGCATAAGAGGGAAGTAAAAAATTTATCCGACGTGCAAAACATATGATTTTTTTATTTAAATACACGATTGTAAACTAAGATTTATGTATTTTTTTTTTTTTAATATTCACAGAACATTGGAAAAAAAATTAGACGCGCGCGTGTCAACAAAATTGACTTTAAGACAAATTTTCAAGAATAAATTGTTTAAAACGTTAAACATTTAATATTTTTATATTTTTATATTTTAATATATTTAATATTAATAATATAACAATTATATGTTTTCGAAATAATATTTTAATATATATTTAATATATATTTAATATATAATATATTTTATTTTATATTGTTCTATGCGCGCGACGCGAATAATTTACAAATTTTTTTTTTTAAGGAACAAGATTTTTTAAGGATATTTTGGCTGTACAATAATAACAAAAAAATTATCAAAAATAAGAAAAAAACATATTTCTTATGTTTATATTATTTCAAAAATCAAAGATATAAATTTGGAAAAAATAATTGTAATGAATATTTTTCCCAATTTATAACAAAAACTTTTAATCTTAAATACCCCTTTTAATCAACATGCTAGAAACAAAATAAAAATAAGTAATTTGCAGAAAGAAAGAGAGAGAATAATAATATATTATTAAAAATAATAATAAATATTTATTAGAGTTTTCTTAATATACGTGAAAATTTTTATTTCGTTGCTGATATTTTTTCTTATCAAATTTGCCAATAAGTGCTACAATACGTGATTTTCCAAGAATCAATACTAACTTCAAACTTAAATAATTTCCAAATCGTTAAGAGGGTGCTCAGATTTTGCAGAGATAGTCAGAAGAAATATTAAAACAGTCCACGAAATTTCCATGCTTTTATCAATGTTTCGACACATCCAGCCTTCAACTTGATGTCATATCACAATGATTTGAGACGAAATACGTTATAAAATAAATACGAGTATAATTTCCTCAGTTTCACGTTTACAGTAGAAAACAATTTGCAGGATTTCATTTCAATATTCCATAGTAAAATCCGTCTGTATAACTTGTAAATACAAATTACGATAATTATAAACGGAAGCATTTCAGGCATCAAACGGAATCGTGCCAATAACCTGTGCGTTAATGCAATCGCGATAGTAATATTCATCGAAATTGCATTGCACAGAACGCCGTAATCATAGAACGATTCAGGCGACTCGGAAACCGGAAATGGATCCACGAGATTGTAATAACATTCTGAATACTAAATAGATATATAACCAGCAGCAAAAACCTAGTTATTAGATCCAGTCAATATTTTCCATCAATTAACTTTGTATGTAATATCATGTTTCATTGTATGTAATATCATGCATTCAACGAATCGAATGAATAATAGAATATTAATATTAATTTGAGCTAATAAATTATCATAAAATTTCGATATATATTAATACGATATTTTTATGCACGTTAAATAATTTTGAAACGTGATATTATATTTGAAATTTAATTAAATCATTAACATAACAATGATTAACATAATTTCCTCGTGTATAAATCTATGCATATGGCATTTTTGTCAAAATATGGCTTTTCGCGGATGATCGCAAATTCAGACACGATGATTATCGCGCGTCGATAATCAAAAATGTAATGTTATATTCATGTGCTATCACGACTCATCGTCAATGAGCGCGATTTATTTTCGCTTATCGCGATGAGCGAGGATCAAATTATTTATACGATCGGCCGTAAATCGAAAATACTAATGAGTTTCTACCGATTCATGCGAGACAGCCTCGCACAAATATGTAAATTATTATTACTTCATCGATCCCCGCCATCTCTCTACGAATTTATTCTATTCGGCACATCCGCCGAGTGCGCCAACCATAAATTTGCCGCACTTACGGCCGTTTAATTGCCATCGAAATTGCATACACACCAACAAATCGATTATTAATAACACTGTTTTATGGGTCTATTAAGCGCGTCATGGAAATAGAATTTTTAAACGCTGCTTTAATTTTCGACTAATGAGTCAGGCACATTATGTGGATGACTCATCAAGTTGCTTTCGCAGACGATTCCAAGCTCGAGCCATCCGGTTAGGCCAACACAAACTCAGACATATGGAATGCAATTAACCTAGCGACAAAAATATTTAAAAGTACACGGAAAAAGTAAACATGAAAACAATAACGAGCGCAACGAGATTAATTAATATTCATAAAATAATGTAATTTAAAGAGAGAGAAAATAATTGTCTACGAAATACTCTACTTCAACATTCGAAAAATAGTTACGGATAAAAATATTAAAAAAAAATCTTCTTTTTTAATAAAAAAGAAAAAGTAATTGAAAAAAAAAAAAAATTTTTGTTTTATTATTTTTTTAAATATAATATATTGTTGTCTTTATATTTTTTTATTAATATAATAAAAAGAACTGAAGTTCTTATATTTCTATTTTTTTTTTTTTTTTTGAAAGTAATTTTAATGAATTAATAAAACTTTTAACTTACATTAAACTCGACACGATTTGGCTAATTTTTAATTAAATGCATAAACAAAATTTTTATCATTAACATCTAATTGAAAATTATCTAAATTATGTTGTGTTTGATATCATTTTAATCGTAAAATTAATCTCATTAATCTTAAAATTGTTTTCAAAAAGATAAAATAAAAAAATCACTTTTTAATTTATAAGATGCTTACATTCACGAAATAGCCAAATTGTAATGCAAGTTACATTAAAAATAATAATTAAAATCTATCTATTTAAAAAGAAAAAAATAATAAAATATATAAAGATATTAAATGTTTAAAAAAATAAGAAAAAATTAAAAAAAAGCTTGATTTTTTTTCTACTTGCATCTCTAGTTACAGGTCATCTATATTTACAGCATAACAAAAGCAATTTGTGCTCCACCTATATACTCATATGAGACTATCGCGAATATTCTTCGAACGATGTAACGGGAGGTCCGTTAACGCCGCGCTTTACAGTTAGCCGGTTGTGCGCGATTTATGCGCTTATGTAGCTCCGGTAAATGCAGGTCTACCCAGAAAAGATGACGGTAATGGAGGACAAATAGTATATCGGCGAACTTTGAGTAGCAACGACGAAGCGCGAACGTTCATCTTTTTAATAATTAAACCTTTAATCCCGCGTGCGGATGGTAGCACTCGCGCGGTAACACTCGCGTCGTTTCCTTCTGGCACGCGGGCCATCAAAGCGCGATATACAAGCTAATGCAATTGCGAAATAATGACGGCGGATGCGCTGTATGGAGGGGAGGGAGGTCGCGGAACCAGGTCGAGTCGTTTAATGAACAAAGGTAAAAAATCGCGCGTCAAACTCGCAACAGCGCTCGCTCGCTCGCTCGCGCATAGAACAGAGGGAAACGAATGCACTTGCGATATAAAGCTTTTATAGACTAGGCTGACATTGTTACCGGCGACTAATACGTCGTCGATTTTATATTGCCAAGTGGGTAAATGGAACGATGTTGAAGAATTTAACGAGCGGCTTCGGTACTTTGGACAAATAGCGACTCGCACACAGTCCCGGCCAACCAGTGTTTGCTCTTATCTAGATGAAGTTATCTAGATGAAGTTATCTAGATGAAGTTATCTAGATAATTATTTAGATAAAGCAAATGCATTAGCTCATCTTTATCTAAATAATGATAGGATGTATTATCTACATTTTTATCTGGGATGAAAAAAATTTGTGTTATCTGCCTTAAATTATCTAAGATAATTTAAATAGGGCTGCGTTGAGCCCTTTTTAACTCAGCCCTTAGTAAGCACTTTATGATTTTTTAATATGTTTGATTCTTATATTTAGACACAACGGAGAAGCAGAAGTAAAATCTAATCATATTAAAGAATTACGAAGCACTGTACTCAGTGTGAAACTATAAAAAGTAGCCCTAAAGTGTGTTACGTCATACACCTTGTGGTATCTTTTATTATTTTCATTTTTATCATTTGCCGAATGCAATTTCTCTATTATTAATATCATAGCGAAAAATATAGAAAACTATTTAATGAAAAAGTCTAATGGTAAACATATAGTATTTCATTCGTAACACTTTTTCCTTAATTATTTTTTTTTTAAGCAATGTTATCTTGATATTATCTAGATAAAATGCTTCATAATTTCATCTATTATCTAGATAAATTTGAAAAAAATAAATAAATCATCTTTATTTTGTCTAGAATAATATTATATATATTTTATCTTATCTTTATCTAGATGATTTCAATATTATCTATGCAAACACTGGTCCCGACTAGTATTTGCTCGTGAATAAGCTACGAAATACCTGCTATAGTGACTATAAGCGATCACATCAATCGCAGATTTTCGATTTTTCCGGATAACAAGATTCTTCACCCCACGCCTTCCCCTTCCGTTCAACTGTGTAAATTTTCCGATCGATTTCTCCCTCGAGATCGCGCGCTCGCGCGAGACCGGAAAATCTCTTCTGCTCTTCCTTTTTCTCCTCGTCAAACAAGTATGCGCGGGAAAATATTAATACGCCCATTCGATTCGCTTCCACTCGATAAAATCACACGTGAGCGATAATTAATTTTTTTCTCACTCGCACGCTCGTGAATCAATATATTTTTACACACGAGATTCGAAAAGAGAAGCCATTATTAAATTGATTTGTATTCGAAATTTTTAATGTAACACGTTTAATCTTCTCTCAAACCATTTGTATAAAGTTTGAATATAAAAAGGTTTTAATATAAAAACTATTTCAATTGCATTTATGCAAAAAATATACGAGAGGATTATGGATTTATAAAGATTGTAAAAGGGGGAATACGAAATATATAATAGTCCGATTTCATTTTAATGTTATTTGAAAACTGCTGCATTTATTAATACATTTTTATCACAGATAAATCATTTTAATTATTAGTGCTATCGTAAAATTCTGCTTTACAGAGATTCATGCTTTAGGAATTTTAGATTAAACTGACATAATATTCATAAAATGCATGTATCTGCAGAAACTCCGAAAAATGTATTGTTAAATCTGAATGCAAAACACATTTTGCATTTTAATATCCCTGTGTAATTGAGTTGGTTGCAGCAGAATATCAAATCAATTTTTAATATGAGAATTCGCTAGATGTTATAATAAAAGCGGATAGCGACAAAAATTTATGAAAAATGTATATTTCACATTCTCTTACATTCGCGTGTGTTTATACATTATGGAAACGTTTCGAATATCTTTATGTTTCGTTATGAATTATAATTTAATTATTCGCTTTACCATTATAATTAAAAAAGCTTTATATACACAACTCTTTAGCCACAAAATATAATTTTTTTTTTTTTCAAATGAAAAAAAATATATATATCCGCGATTTTATAATATATTTTACGTCTCGTTTTTATATAAATAAAAAAGATGTAGTACTTGTCATTTTGCTAAAATGACTCTCTCACTCTCTCTCATTCCGAAATTCTTCATCAAAAAAATGATGGTACGGTAAAAAGATAATTCATAATAAGTGTAATTTTTTAACGGCATCACTGTTACATTTTCTTTGCGCGACAAGAACATCTTCGCGAAGAGGCAATGTGCAATTTGTCATCGTTTTGCACTCGCGCGGAATGAGAAATAAACGGAAGTCACGAGTGAATCGATCTCTTTCGTTGAACGCCACTCTACGAGCTCGTTCTACGAGCGAATACTTAATGAATAACATGCCGACTCGAAGAAGCACTCTTAGATTAGATCGGCATCGTCGAGAGGGTTGCGTTAATCATCGATTAACAGCGATCCATTCGCTCTGACAACACCTCGACGACGGTGACTCAACCGATGATGATTCGCTTTTTTTATCGTCGGCAGCGGAAATGCAGAACGTCTACCTCGTTACGGATGGACTCCTATTCTAAGTATTGTGTCCCGGAAGAACGCGCAAAAAAAATTTAATATAACAGAACTTTAAGAAAGAGACAAGATACATAATTTATTATTTTTTGCTTACTTCATTCCATTTAATTTTATTTTATTTAGTGTTATCGTATGCATATATGCACATATAAATTTTTTTTTTTCTGTCACATATGATTGGGATATATGAGATTCCAGGAAGTTTATAATTCGATAAAGATTTTGTTTAATAAAATTTATAAACATTTCATAAAATATGAATAAAATTAAAAAAAAAAATAAGTAGCACGTAGGTTGAATTGAGGCTACGATAAAGAATCTAACGACGTAAAGAGTTGGTTAAATAAAATAAAATTAAATACACAGCTCTCAATACGCCGAAGTACCAAGCAGCATCAAGGTCTTTTTGTCGGCACCTTCACGGCCTGTCAAGCATTCCGAGAAGGACGAGAAAATAACACGCGCTAAGCCAGACTTGATCGCGAACTCGCAACGCCAGTGATATAAATGAAGCCGATGAGCTGTTATAATACTTCACAGTATATCTCATAAAACAAGTTTCTGAGAGCGCCTACATCTACGACCAGTCCTTTTGCATCAGCCGAAAAATAGGATTTGCCTCGCCAAAAAAATCCATAAAAATCCATAAAAATCGTTAACGGTTAAAATTCAAGTTTATACGCGCAGCTCTATGAGAGTCTGCTGTGAGAAATGATTTGTAACGGAGGGAATATGAAATCGGATTTATGATTTGGAGGGGAACAGTAATATACGATGCATGGAGAGGCCAGGCTATATGCACATCTCGTCGATGTATAAAGATTATACGTACATCTCTATTCCATCTTCGCAGCCAGTGCGATTAACCACTTTCCCACCACGTTACGTATCGCGCGAGCATTCTGACATTACTCATTTGCAGCTGGCGGCTTTTTCACGCAGCTGTGAACGCAATGTGCGAAAGCTCAGTTAGATTCAACTATCTCATTGTCAGAGATTTACGCCAATGATATGTACATGTGTTCATAATATAATTATATCAAATCGAATAAGGTGTTCCAGGTCAATGGAACTTCAGGATCTTGGACAGGATTGAGTTTGAGAACAAAAAAGGTTCCTATAAATATAGGTCCGGAAGTGCTTTGTTAAAAAGTTGTAGCTAATAAATGTTCTAAGTCATTAGTTACAATCAAAATTTAATAAAAACATTTTTTTGTTTGCAATGTTCGTATTACGAGTGTAGTGTTTACACAAAAATCAAAGGTGGTTTTTTAAGTTTCTGCTTTTTTTCATCGTTTTGAGCTTATTTTCTTTTGAACGCCTTATCAGAAATAAAATTGGTTGTATAGTTTGTTTTGTATTTAATTGTCTATTAGATTTATTTTATTTTTTTATTTTTTTTAATGTATGAAGAGTTTTGAAGTTATTTTTAAAAATTAACAAAAAAACGTGACTTTTCGAAGTTTATTAGCTACAATTTTTAAACGAATTTCCGAATTTATGTTTATAAGAAATTTTTTTGTTCCAAATTCAATTTCCTATAAAACCCTGAAGTTTGACCTAACCTAAAACACTATATTTTTATATATCTTCTTTTCTATTTAATAGTAACTATAACTTTTTAACAAAGTTTCCGGATTTATGTTTACAGAAAATTTTTTTGTTCCAAATTCAATTTTCTATGAGACTTTAAAGTTTGACTTAACCTGAAACATTATATTTTTATATATCTTCTTTTCTATTTAATATAAGCTATAATTTTTTAACAAAGTTTCCGGATCTATATTTATCTAAAATTTTTTGTTCCAAATTCAATTTCCTATAAAGTTTCACCTGCTCTGAAACATCCTGTACATTTTTCCTCTTGTTATATATCTCCTTTTCTATTTAATATTACCTATATCTTTTTAACGAAGTTTCCGGATTTATGTTTATAGAAAATTTTTTTGTTTCAAATTCAATTTTCTATGAGACTTTAAAGTTTGACCTAACCTAAAACACTATATTTTTATATATCTTCTTTTCTATTTAATATTAGGTATAACCTTTTAATGAAGTTTTCAAATCTATATTTATAGAAAATTTTTTATTCCAAATTCAATTTCCTATAAATCTGAAGTTCGACCTGATCTGAAACACCCTGCACATTTTTTCTCTTCTTATATATTTTCTTTTCTGTTTAATATTGGATATATCGTATATATAAAATATGAAAGAAACATTTCTTATTTTTATGTGATATTTTTTGACCGATAGTTTGAAGGTAAAAAGAAATATGCGGGGATTTCGCGTTGCGATCGATTCGACGTTAAGGCAGGCAGCCTTTAAATCCGAGCATTTTTGGAGGTCCAACGTGCCCGTTCATCTCGCATGATCGGAAAGAATAAATAAATCGTAATGTAAATCCCCATAAATCCTTCGTACGAGCCGCCATCGCATTTACATTCAACATACACCCATAAATTTTTATCGACTGCATTGACGAACTGGCGATTCTCTCCCCCGAGTCCAACAATGGACATAAATTCCATGGCGCCCTTTGTCAGGATACTTCCATTCTCGCTGGGGACCTCCTTTTTATACGCGAGGGCGATTATTTATACCCGAACTGCGGGAAGCGGAACCGATCGCGACGATTCATCATTTAATAACCTTCGTTATCGGAAAGGAATATTCTCGGATTAAAATTTAATTTAAACGTTAATCGCGAGAGATACGGATGCTCCATCGAGCTCCCAAACGCTTCGCGCAAAATTTTAAAAATGACGGGACTCTTATCAGAGTGGTCGCGTTCGATTATCGATATAATGAATCTGCTCTCTCTTATTCGCGCGAGCGAATAAATTAAAATTTTTTTCATCGTGACAGTCCTTGAGCTGTACGTTAATCATTAAGAGCTGCGCATTTGAAGAATGAAAACGAGCTTTGACGATTGTCATCTTATTTACAATGAATAAAGTCACCGAGATGCACGCGTGGCAATTTACATAATCGCGTTTACTTCTCGAGAGTTTACAACGAAACGTTATTTTACAAGGAATGTTGGAATCAAGTAATTTTACGGTCGCTTCGAAAGATTCTACTGTTTCCTTTATATGTTCTATTTTCTGTCGTAACGATGAGTGCATCGCCTTGAAAAATGTGTCAAGAATAGAGACCAAATAGTCTGATAGAAAATGAGAAAATCGTACAAAATAACATGACAGATAAACTAAATATAATGACGTGAAGCCAATGCAATACAGATTAATACAATACATCTCCGTTAAATTACATACATAATCCTTATCGCTCATATTAAACAATTTTCTCGATAAATAGTTGTATTTATTTATCGATTTTCTATATTAAAGATAAAATTCTGCACGATCCTTTATTAAATATTGTTGATATTTTTGACATTGATATCCATAATCGGTTAAGGAAGCGACAACAAAAATTATTTTCCATTAAAAAATTCAAATCATATGTTATAAATAAAATCATACTTCAATTTACATTACAATTCTCATTTCTCTATCTCTCTCTGTATGAATATAATTAAATATATACGATAAGCAATTTATAATTTAAAATGATAATATTGAGGGGAAGAAGTTTTAAATAACAAACATTAAAATTAAAATTATATATATCATTTAGTAATATAATATAGATTATTTATAAAAAATATTTAAATTTTTAAATAAGATTGAACTGTTATAATTGCAAAAAATAGTATTGAGCAGATTTTCAATATATAAAGTGTAAATAAAATATATTTGCTATATATATGAAACATAAATATAAAAATATATATTTTTAAAATATATTTGATATATATATGAAACATAAATACAAAACATATTATACAGTAACCAGCTGATTATTATAACAATTCAACTGCGATTTACGGAGGTTGAGATGTGCTCTTGGAATAACATCACGTATCACGATATTATAACAAACAAAGGAATTTTATAATAGAATTCCGTAAAGAAACAAACGACGCGGATCATCTCGCCCAAACGACAGGTACATCACGTATTGCAAACGAAATCACATGCAATGACGTCAGTCACGTTCCGTGACCATGAAAGTGCAATAAATGGTGTGTAGTATGAACAAAACATGTCAACGATTCATCGATCATATGAGAATGTGTCATATGTGTGAGTCGCGTCAATTCCTGTCATTAATCAATCGTGCAAAAAATTGGTTTTGTAAATTAAAAATAATATTACATTTATAAATGTATGTATTATTTTCATGAATCGTTGCACAATTTGTTGTTCAGAGATATAAATATATATTTTTTTTAATATTATTTTAATGTTTACACGTTGATTTTATTATTTTTTGTTCCTAAACATATATTTGCGTGTATATATATATATATATATATATATTACGTATTTGAAATGATAAAAATATAAACAGAGATGTAAAAAATAATTTATAACAAAATGGAGAAAATAACTTCTCATCCCCCCCCCCCCCTCCGAGCGCACAATTATTAAAAAAGAAGAACTTTCACAATCGGTGCAATCAGAAATGTAAACCGCAGATGAAAGAGAAATTGTAGATTTGAAAGTTGTATGTATGCGCCAAATAAAAAGAAAAATAAAAAAATCACATAATTGTGCCGCGTGAATTTGATGTGAATCACGCGGATGTCATTCTCTTTATATTTTTGAAGGAACTACATGTGTGAAGTTGACACATTAAAATAAATATAAATTTCATTTCAAACACCGAGAGAAAAAAACGTACGATAAGCGAGAAAAACATCAATAAATGCCTTATAAATGAATGAAAGGTAAAGTTAAATCAAGTGACCTTGAAACATAAGCGCGGAATTATTTTCTCCTTACAACGTCAACTTCACATCGCACGATATTCGTTACTATTCACACCGATACTACGAATTGAATCAAACGAGATGACAAATGACAGTACAGGTAAGCACAAACGAGCACTAAGGACGATTGGTGTCACTGTATTGATACAATATGTACGTATACAACGATCGACGACACGTAGATATCACTGTGGAAAATAAAAAGCTAATGACACCCGCGTACATTAATAACAACACGCACGTAACGTGTTTAATGAGAAATTCACGGCGTGACTCACCTTGACTGTCGGCGTATGCGGCAGGAACGACGATCGCGAGCAGCAACACCAAAAAGACCAGCACCAGTTTGCACCGCACTGTCGCACTGCCACCGCTGCCGCCGCCGACGACGACGACGGCGACTCGTCGGGAATCGCGCGCCATGTTCCTGAGACTCGGACACGGCTGGCTGGTTGCTAAACGCCGTTGGCCGCGACTCACGCGAACGTCATGACAACACGGCTCCTCGTACACACGCCTTCTTCGCACGTTGGCTGTATCGCGTCTGTCGCTCGCGCGTGCACACACCACACTCTCGTTACCGACCACCCAGCCCGACTGACTCACACCGTTCCGTTCGGTTCGCGCCGACCGTCGTGACAGCTCTGAAGTCGGCCGCGACCCCCACTCCCACTCCCGCCGTCGACATGACGGCGAGAGGAGACGAGGTGGCGCGGAAATGACCGAGAACACACGATTGCGGGCGCGCTCGAATTTAAATACGCGCGCAATAATTTGATCGCTGACGTGATTTTTGTAATAAAAAAATTGATTTTTGATTTTGTAATTTTGTAATTTAAAAAAATTTTCAATATTTACACGTCGAGAGAGAAAATAAAATATTGATAAATCCGATTCCTAGTTTACTACCATTTTCCATTATCTGAAAGAATATTGCATTTTTATTTCTTAAATAAAGCCACATATATATTATAGTATTAAATGAAATATAAATCAAAATATGTTTCTAAAAATTGGAAAAATTGTTGATAAAATTTGTGCTTCATATATAAATACTTTGATATGTAAAATAAATATATTAATTACAAATCCATGCTGGATAAAGTTTGTATTTGTGTATACATATTTTAATATTAATAAATATATTAATCATAAATTTATATTTGCATCACGAAATTTGTATATACATTTTGAAGTATGAAATAAATAAGAAATATGTTAATCGATGTGAGATTATTTTTTTGTGCGGCGATTATATATTTTCATATCAATACTTATTGCATAAAGTTTTATGCAATAAGCAATAATCTCTTTAGTTCATAATATTTAAAGAGGTTGAAAAAAATCTTCAAATACAACGACAACAAATGGTTCTAATACAAGTATTGATCAAACTTTAGGGATGGATGGTTTTGCTTGAATTCACATCGTACTGTAGCAAGTGAGACTTTCTAAATCAGTTGAAGGAGAACTGTTATCTGCTTCCTACAATGGAAAATATGCAAAAAGAATTGACAAAAAGGATTGTAAACGAATGTAAAGTGAAAAAAACACCAGTAACTAAGGATGTGGCTTCGTTTTTGGTAATTTAAATATTTAATAAAAGAAATATTACTGAAATACACTTTGTCTCGAAGCAATGCATAAATAATAATTATAACGTTCCGAAAATAATTCTAGCTTTCCCTGTATCAATTCAATCCAATATATCGAATAAAAGAAAACGATGAGGAGAGTAATGCGAGAGTAATTCAAACGATAGTGGAGAGGCTATGTGACCCAAGCAAACCCAGTCTGATAACTCTGAAAAATCAGCTGTATTTTATCAAGCATTATCATGATAGAGGTAAAGAGATTTTTTATTCCTCATTTTTAAGTTTTTATTTTATTAATTACTATGTATTATGCGCGGTTTCATATTTTCTCCAGATGAAACTGTCAAAAAGCATCGATTACGGCTGCATCAAAAGACTGGACCTCTGGTTGCCGAAATTTGCGAGACTACTAAATTGGAAAATGAGAAAGATACGGAAAAATATTATCAGAAAATATTGGCAGTGATAACGCTGCTAAGCGGTCTCGGAAGTCCTACGGTCCCCTCGATTCTAAGGTATTTCACACAATAATAATACACACATATTATAATTTAATAAAAATTTAAAGTTGAATAAAATCAAATAAAATATATTTAGTTTTTCTTCCCCTTAATTATAGAAAATTTCTTATGTTAATTGTCACATTATTATTGTCAATAAATGTAAAAATAATTCTCATTATATCTAAAATTTGCATTTATCAAAAATTGTGCCAGATATTATATTTAAGAATAATCGATGAAATTATTATGCTTGAATCCTCGTAGAATTTTTGATGAAAAAAAGATTAATATGCCTAATAATATCACAAGACGTATTTCACATTAGAGAGGTTTCGTTAGCGATGCGGAGCGTCTTGAATATATCTGAATTGCCGAATTTCGTAAGTTTGTCAAAATGGGAAAAAGAGGAACAGTTGATGGAGTTGATGTGCATAATCGCCGGAATCCGCTTGTTTAACAGAGATCGTCAACGCGGCGGCGAAGGGATCGACGATCGTAAGAGCACAATGGGTGCTTTCCATTTAGTGACTCAAGTCGACACAAATCTCATTCTATCTTCTTTCAATACCAATGAACAACAAAAATAGAACGATGCTTGTGTCGACTTGAGTCACTAAATGGAAAGCATTCGATGTAACTGTTAAATTTGAATTGAATAAAAGAAAAAAAAAAAATATACCCACGCTTTTGCTCCAAATGATTATAATAACAATTGCTTTCAGTGCCCAGCATCCTACAAGAGGCTTTAACGAAGACCCGTAATTCTGTTCTTGAATTATTAGAGCCACTAATGGCCAAGGTGTATAAATTTACGGCTATCGTGGAAAACGCGATTAAGACGAAAAAGACGACGTATGAAGAACACATCAAGTGGGCTATTGAGATGTTAACGGCTTATCGTCAGCAAGAGCTCTACATTCGGTACTTTCCGAAAGAGACCACGTAATATTTAATATGCGATTGACATAATTTTGGGTATGATCTCGTTCGTAGAAAGCTGTTGAGCGACGTGGAGCAAAGCGAGAACGCAGTGAAGACTCTGACGGATCGTTTTCAGAAGCGGCTCTTCAAACTGCACGATACTGTTCGGTACAAAACGGCTATACCCACGGCTGAAATTTACGTAAATAAGCTATTGTTAAATACTAAAAAAATATAGATTGCAATTAATGCACAGCATAATTACAATATTTTGTCAACATTCCTTTTTATTATACTTCCAGGAATTGAAACACTTGTAGAATATTTTCCTATTTTTGTATAAATAATTTCGTATAAATAAATCGTACAAATAAATTTCGTATAAATCATAATTGTTTCAATAAAGAAATGCTCTCATTCGCAAAAATTTTTCTTCTATAGCAGAATTTTTATGTCATGGAATATAATGATATATAATCTGCCTATTAGCCACAATTTATTGATCTAGCGGATATATGGATGGGTTTGCAAGATGAGGTGATCGTTTTGAACAGCATTAATAATTTCCTTTGGGAATTACAGAATTTGAGTAATAAGGTATCGATACATTTATTTACAATATTGATTTAAACATATTTTTTTTAATATGTATTCAGCATAATATATATTTCATAGATTGTAAATACCTACGATCAAAAGCTGGATGACATAGCTCAGAATATGGAAATTCTGACTGATGCTGAAAGATTGGAACGTTCTATGGGCAATTTAATAAGTAAAGATTATTCTTATTTATATAGACTGGGATCTATATTTATCAAAAAATGTGACAAATATATTTAAAAATAATTAATTAAATTATTATATTATTACGATTGTTTAAAGTAGGATAAATCTTAAATTAAAACATATATGTTTATTATTTTATTTTATTTTGACAGTATAAACATTTACATTTTTTCAGCGAAATGTGGAGAATGTTTAATATATTACCCAAATGTCACAAAGGACTTTGACAAGATTAATTTAGAGGTAAAATTGCAGTAGAATAGTGTATATATATATATATATATTTGTGTAATTTTATAAGATTAAAAAAATTAATACATTTGTATATTAATACATTTGTATATGTCAAAAGATTTACGCGGTTTTATTCCAAAAACTGTATGGAATAAATTTTCACGTAATTAAAAAAAAAAAAAATATACCAGTTTCTAGGATTTTGTGCATGGACATTCGCCACGGCCAAAGGAGCTTTAATACCGGGAAATCCAAACAATGGTGTGGCAAAATGGCGAGAAAAATTTTACGCTTTCAAATCGCCCGAAGCGGCAGCTGAATTCGGAAAAAATCCCGACAGGTACTTTTGTTGCGTATAAATAAAGGTAATCCGTGGCTTTTTTCAACACCGATTGTTAATAGGTATATTTACGAGGCGCTCACTTTTATACGCAATCATCCGGAATATATACATCTGTTTCAATTGCACGAAGAAATTGAAGCCATGGAAAGTCGAGAAGAGTGAGTTGATGATCGTATAATCGCACTTTCTCGTGTATTTATCTGCCAATGGGACAAAATATTCATTAAAATATTTATTTTCCACAAGAATCACGGAGATAGGATTGCAATTAAAAGTCCGTCATGATCAAAAGATTCAAACGGACGTTCACATATTACCGCCTTATATTGATAAAAATTATACGTCCAATGTTTGGGAACTGAGACAAAGAGCTTTGCACTTGGTCAGTTGAATTTTATTAGCCTTATCAGAAAATATTTGATAATATTATAGTAATATATTTTTATTTATATTATTATTATATATTTTTATTCATATTTAATATATTTTTATATTTCACTATTAACATATATATATACCTATATATATATATATATATATATATATTCTTTTTCTTCTAATAATAGTAATTTTTTTAATAGTACCTCATATTTCATTAATTCATAAAATGTCATAATATATAGGAATGTATAGGTAATTTATTTTATGTATTTGTTGTTACGTAGCACATACTTTGCTTTCTGTCTTTTCTTAATTCTGTAGATGACAAATATTTGATTTTATACATGATAATTTTTTAGGCAAACATAAGTCGATGCGTTACTCGTAGTACGCAGACATTCAACATACATGGTGTTTACGTACAAGTGAATCCGCCTCGGGATAAGGAAGTTCAAACTAGAAGAGATAACTATACAAACACAAAGAATCTCAAAACGTTCATATTTGGCTTGCGGGGCAGACGGGATGATAATCAACACGTCGTATCGTTTTTGGAAGAGGAGCTTGAACACTTATAAAAAAAATTTAGTAAAAAGTCTTTCAATTTCTTCGATAATTATGCAATCTTATATGCATATAAATAAATATTTTAATGAGTGACCCACATTAATTACAGAACAAAAAATATAAACATTGTTAAAAATATATTTTAATAGAATTACATATTTACAGCATCGTAAATAATCAATAATACATGCGATTACATTTATTTAGAACATTAAAGGATTATCTCGGACAATGTTCAGAGGAAGTACTAGGAAATAATTGAAATAAATTACACGCAAGACGCAATTTAAAAAAAAAAATGAAAGCAATACTCTTTTAATGACATTTCCAAATACATTTCACGGAACATTACAGCTTAAACCATTTTTTTTTTCTTTTTAGAAAACACAATATTAGGATTATAATTTATCATTCCGTGCGCACGTTTTCCTCGCGTATGTATGCTTTCGTTAACGCAAACTGTAGGATTTCATTCGTGTGGCTTTCCTCGTGATTTAGGCCAGCATTTCTTTAATTTATATTCAAAATACACGAATTTTACACATGTCGAAGCTCGAACAGACGTTTGCGGTTAAGAATCCGCACCTCGCTCCGTGAGCCTATTTTATTTCCTACATTTCAACATTGCGCCAGTGACCGCTGCGCGCATTGTGACTTTTAATGTGCTTATATCGTACTTTTCAATGAATATATTGTTTTACCATTAGATCTTAAATGTTAGATTTTCAATTTTTACACCAAGAAATCTATATTACGACAATAATTAGTAATTACACGATAATACAATTAAACTTTGCTTACATTTTCATGTGTAATAATGTAGCTATTATACAGAAGAGGTACAGGATGATTTTTCGCATAGCTTCTCTCTTTATTTTTCCGCATTTCTTTTAAACATCCACACTTTTTTTGGAGATGAAATCTGTCGTTATGTTGCATCCAGTATTACCAAGAAGCATTTTTTTTTTTTTTTTTTTTTAAAGGGTAAAACAAAATGACAAGAATATCATGCGGTTTTTTAAAAATGATTATTGATATAATACAAAAAAGATGGGAAAAAAAATGTTTGTCCATATCTTAAATATATTGAAAGCAACTGTGCCACATACCAATGTGATAAATGTGTCAGTTAAAATAAAATATAACTTCTCAAAAAACTTACTTTCAAATTTAAACATACTCTCTCTCTCACTTCTTTCTAGTTCATTTAAATGTCATTGTTATAATGGTGCGTCGTGTTACCGCGTTTGGAATAAGATATTATTATTAATCATGATCATACAAATAATATAACATTTATTTTGAATTAGATGACTTAAAACCAGCTTATTGACTATTGGCCACTGTAATGTATTCACATTTCGAAATCATCTGAACGTCCATGGTAATAATTGTCCCAATATTAGATAAAGTCGGTAATCACTGGCAATTATACTTGTCACGCATTATCAAAACATTATTTCTAACATTTGTTGGAAGTCATATCTATAATATCTATAAGATCAAAGTATTATAATAGGTAATGGGACAAAACGATTACGATGGGCGGCAGAATATGTCGGAATGGTATAAACATGGTCTAAAGTCTTAAGTCGCAAGAAATACGTTTGTGTTTCATGTATATATATATATGTATGTATATCGTGAGAAAGATGGAGAGGTGCACGAGACGCACCTTGGAATATGTTATATATATGTATATAACTTGTCAGAGAGATCGGGATTGAAATATGATTTAATCTACGAAGTGATTTTTGAGGTATTTCATCATACCGAAAGTTCTAAAGCGTTTTACGCCGATGACTTTCATTAATTCCTCATCACAAATTGCAAATTGTTTATTTTTAGGATCCTGTAAAAACCACAATCATTTTATTAGCAACATATGACTTTTTATATAAATATTTGATATATATATATATATAGCTAATATGTGACTTGTAATGTACGATCAAACTGATGAGATAAAAAAGTTTCATAGTATGAAAAATCTTAGATAAATAATGACATCAATGATGATACTTACATAAAGGTTCCTTTCTTTAATGATACTCCATACTTTTTTCACGACTTCATGTCGAGCCATTTGTTCTGCGCCGACAACCGCGGCGAGTTCTGGAGATAGCGTGATGGCGCGTGTATAGCCACCCCCTTTGCCTTTGCTAGCGCCACCTTTTTTTGCTGCACTACCTGGAGCCTTTTTGTTTTTACCCCAATCTTCGTCACTATCACTGTCGCTTCCCTTCTTTTTTCCTTTCTTTCCAGGCTTACCTACAAAAAAGTTAACATTTTTTTAATAGAATCTTGATGCAAAATAATTTAATAATAAAATATATAACCAAAATATATTTTACTTTTTTTGGGTGCAACTTTAGGTTTCTTTGGGCTATACTCTTCATCGCTGGCATCATCATCACTTGCGCTTTCTTCATCATCGGAAGAACCCTTCTTACGTTTGTTAGGAGTCTTTTTAGCAGGATTTCGCTTAGCTGGTTTTTTTTCTTCTTCCTCCTCTTCTTCTTCTGATCCTTCTTCCTCCTCCTCTTCACCATCTTCGGATTCTTCGCTAGCAGCCTTTTTCTTTTTCTTTCCTCCATCTTGCTTTTCTTGAAGACATTCCATAACTAAATCGTCGACCTCTTTTTTCCTATAAAGAAGAACACAATTTATTAATATATGTAAGATATTAAAAATAGAAATGTGTAAACTAAAATGTGCATGTCAGAGAAGGAACGAGGTGGTAACTTATATCTAATTATTATTTCAGTTCCACTCAGAAATTCTCTTTTTTTTTCTTGGACAATGAGAGACTCTCTTCTGCACTATTTTACAGTGCACAAGTGCCTATTATATGTCCGTTATTATTCAGTTATTATTCAAACAATAACATGAATATTTAATTAAATGCTTGTTATATTAAAAGATAAATTATTATAGTAATATAATTTCATTCGTAGATTTATCATGCACATTAGTTATTAAGTTAAATTTTATGAAGAAATGATTCTCTTCTCTACTTGAAAATACATATCTCGTATAAATATATTGTTTTAAGATATGAAAAAAAAAAAAAAATATTTTATAGTAATTGCTTGCATATTTATGCTAGTTTTTATATCTACATTATAATATTTTATTAATATATAACTTATAATTAAAGCTGATTTACACTGATGACACGATAGAACATGTGATATAAGAAATGTTCTTTTAATATATGTAAACACAAACATAATTTTTGCATATACATATAAAGACAAAAACAAGAAAGAATGTATAATGATTTGGTGAGAAAAAATAGTCATTACAAATCTCCTATGAATAAATATATTTTATATACGTAATAGGGTCTTTGATTTTATTATATAATATAAATAATCAATTGAAAATTAAAACCACTTCTGCAATTCTGTTATTTTTTATATACATGTAAACACATTTTGATTTATCGTATCGCATAACATAAATTGACTATTAATGACATAAAGAAAAATATTTACAATTGTAATCACATTTCCTACTCATCGCTTACCTTTCTATAAGATCAATATCAAGTTTCTCCTCGATTTGTTGCCTCACTTTCTTAGCAGACATTGTAGTAAGATCAGCATCCTTAAGGATTGCTAAACAGAATTAATAAACATATTCTATTAATACATGTGCATCCAAATATTTTACCTATTATTACATTTATTTATTTATTCATTTATTATTATTATTACTACTATTTACTCTTATTATTTCATAATTATTAAAAAAAATTCTGAAAAATCCACAAAGTTTTTAACACTAATATCAAACATAATCAAACATATTACACAATTCTTCCAACTATCAATATTAATTATGCAGTATGACTCGCAGAGTGTTTTCCTACAGAATTACTTTATTCATCATTCAATTTCTATCATTACTTGAAAGAAACAACGCAAGGAAGAGAACAAGAACACTGCGAAAAATAAATTAAGAGACACATAAACACTTATTTATTTCTTTCCCTGTATTCAAAAAGAGCAGGAAGAATGTACGCGTCTCCATTCATTTCTCCGCGCGTACATGTTGGCGCGCGCGCGCGTGTGTGTGTGTGTGTACACGATCCGGGATATAGTACGGTTTCCCGCGCGTCGGGGGATCTAGTAAATATCGAGCGCAAATGGCGGCCGTGGCGCGCGCGCCGGCCGTACCGGTCATCGCCGATCGGAGACACTAACGGCAAAAGATATCTCTGCAAGTACGCGACGAGGCGACGACGTGACGCGTGGAACGGGACGCGGAGGGATTTTTCTCCGCGCGACGCGGTCGATCGGCCGGCGCATTGATTCCGGAAAAGATCGAAAACCGCGAGAAGACGAAAGTAGGCGCGCGAAAGAGAGAGAGAGAGAGAGAGAGAGCGCGAGGGAGAGATAAGGAGCGGAGGGAATACGCGCTCTCTCTCTCTCTCTCGCGCGCGCGCGCGCGCTCTCGGTCGATTCTCGCCGAAAATCTCGTAACGAAAAAATATGCGCGCGCGCGATGCATCGTTAACCGCGCTCGCTGTGTAATTTACAACGGGCGAGTCGCGATTGTAATGGCGAGAGACAGCGCTCTTTTACACACCGCGGTGAGAAAAGGCATCAAAACTGACAAATATCTCTCGTAGCAGAGGAGTACGGTGTAACGGACGATGTATGCGTGTACGTATGTATGTATGTATGTATGTATGTATGCATGTGTGCGTGCGGTGGCGGTTATAACCAATGACTATCCAATCGGCGATACGCGAGAGGCGCGCGAAGGAGGGAAAAAGGGCAACGCGCGCGCGCTCGGTTGCGATCGACGAAGAGCGTAATCTCCTTTCTTCAAAGGAGATTCGCTCAGGAATAAGCACTTTTTTTTTTCTTCTATCTACCACGACGCAAAAATGCGCGGCGTGACGCGATGCCGAGAAGCGTATACGCGAGAGAGAGAGAGAGAGAGAGAGAGAGAGAGAGAGAGATTGGCGAAAAAGATGACGGAGAGAGAGAGAGAGAGAGAGAGAGAGAGAGAGAGAGAGGGAGAGAGAGGAGGCAATGAGGCACGAACGCGAGAGAGCGAGAGCGATAGGCGCGCGCCACCACACACACTCGAGACGCGTCATGTAGACGGGCCGCCGTCGAGGACGGGGCGAGAAAAGCTATCTTTTTATAGCGAACGAGGAAAAATCGGACTTTTCGCCTGGTCACCGAAGTGGATGGTCGGAAAATCCGGAGCGAATTGCACGGGCCGTCGATCCGGACGATCGCGCCGTTAATCCGATACGTAGGTGGCGAAATACGGCGAACCCGCGGTTGTAATGGCCGGCGTGGGGCACGCCACTTGGGCACATACGTGCGCGCTAAAGACGTCACGTCGCAAGAGCAAAGAGCCCGATTTCGCCCGTATTGCCGATGCCGCGCGAGCGCGCAACGCGAGCGCACGACCGAGATGGGACGGATTCCGGGATAATCCCGCTCCGTAATCGCCTACATCGCGCGATATCGCCACTTACCGGTGATCTCCTTACGTAGCTCGTCCTTCGAGATATCGGCCATGGTTGATGCTACTCGCTGTGCGTGCTGCTGCCAACTGAGCCTATGCCGGCTGCGGACTCCCGTAGCGTCCGTTGGTACAGTCCCCGCTGGCAGCGCTCCGATACGCGCGCGCGTAACGCTCCTTCGATCGCGAATAACTCGAGAAGGCTCGCGCGAAAACGAATACTATATACACCAAATCGTGTTAGTTTTTTACGGCCGACAAGTTTCTCATGACGCCCCACGCGTAATTCGGCGATCCGAGTGTGCCAATTCTTTCCTCGCTCGCCGCTCAACCGGCCTACTTTTCAGCCTGACTGTACGTCAAGCGGCCGCTCGTGGCTGCCGGTGGCGTCCACAGTACAGTCCGCGCGCGTCGCTTCGCGGCGGCGCTTCCGCAAAAATCACTTTCGCCGTGCGATAACTTCGCATCGCGGACTCCAATACGGATACTATATACACCGAATCGGGTCAACTTTTTTTTCTCTACAAATTTCTCATCACGCCCCTGGCGCAATATTGCGATTTAACGGCCCGATACGCGTCATTCCGACGCGAGGCGCGCGAGAGTTTTGCTGCCGACTGTACGAGCGGTAAGCGTACTCTGAGTTTCGTAGCGTCGAGCGCCTAGTCGCGTCATATGACAATCAGTATCTGTATGTTCCAGGGATATCATTGAAATGATAAAAAAAAAAAAAAAAAAAAAAAATTTGGAAGAATGTACACAAAAGCGTAATAATGACGTCGACTTGAAAACTGAAAAGTGTTTTTACATTGCTGCCTCATCTATATGCGTCCGGATGTTTCCGCATGGTTTGTTCGATTATAATTGTTAATATGTTTATTGAATTATCGTATCTCTCGTATCAACGTTTGGTGTGCATCTTTAAAAAAAAAATGTATATATATATGTATATGAATATATGCATGAAGCAGCGTATTTCTCAATGCGTGATTTCGTCATGCGACATCTACTCGTATCCCACGTATTTTGAACTAAAAGGTAAATGCAAAGTCATCCTATTCATCTCGAAATCCTAAAAGTCGGTGCGCATAATAATATCGTGATCACGTCTTTAATAGATCGGTAAAAATGACTCTGGATATATTGAATTCCGTAATTCAAATGATGAAAATTACAAAGATAAGCGAATTTACTAGGTTTCGACCAATGAGATTAAATTGTCTAGTAAATTTGCTCAGTTTTGTAATTTTCACTCTCATTCAAATCACAAAATCGATACCCTCTGTTCTCTTCGCAGTTATGAGTGCTGGCTTTGAATACAAAAATTGATATAAGTGTGAAAGAGATAAGTAACTAATTCGTCGACTAATTAATTCCAATTAAAATGCCTAATAGCAATTTTACAAACAATATTTATATAGTTTACAATCTTATCACGTGAAGAAAGCTGCATTGACAAAAGAATCTTACCATTCTTCGATAATTTTTCGGATCAAATGAGAAATGTATCATAGCTCGATAATAAAAATGTTACTAGCACTCGATATTGTAGAAATTTATAGTCGTCGCATTTTTTATTTTACCGCCAGATAGCATTAATTTGCACCATTCACCATCATTTAAAATATCCGGAAGCGGTGAAGAATGCGGAGACTGATTAGTTATTCTTACAGCATTATTTCACTATTTAATCCTCGGCGAAACGAAAACATCGACTCGACAATTTCTTCATAAGTAACGCACATTTGAGTTTAATCTTTTTGATACGACGACTTTTCGAGTATGTTCGTTTTGACTTTTGATTGCGAAAGAGAACAAACATGCTACGGTAGCGTTATCCAAGGATATAATTGGAATTAATAATTAGTCGACGAATTAGTTATTTATCTCTTTTACACTTGTATCAATTTTTGTATTCAAAGCCAGCACTTATAACTGCGAAGAGAACAGAGGGTATCGATTTTGTGATTTGAATGAGAGTGAAAATTACAAAACTGAGCAAATTTACTAGACAATTTAATCTCATTGGTCGAAACCTAGTAAATTCGCTTATCTTTGTAATTTTCATTATTTGAATTACGGAATCAATATATCCAGAGTCATTTTTACCGATCTATTAAAGACGTGATCACGATACGTTTTACCAAGGAACAATGCTATCTTTCTGATAATATTGTATAAAGGAGAGAAAGAGAGAAGAGAAAAGAGAGAGAGAGAGAGAGACAGACAGACAGACAGAATAATCATTGCGTTTTTGCATTTGTACTTATCATTGTTAATTTTTTCTTTCTCTCTTTTTCTCTATCTATCTAACTTGTTTATATGACAAAATTGTAATTAAATCAGTAAAAACATTTTTTATATAAATAATATCAGCCATTTGGCTTTGAAAGAAATTAATTAGCGAACGTTTGTAACAAATCTCTCCCTCCCTTTCTCCTTCTCTCTCTCTCTCTCTGTCTCTCCCTCCCTTTCTTTCTTTCTCTCTCTCCTTCTCTCTCTCTCTCTCTCTCTCTCTCTCTCTCTCTCTCTCTTCCTCTTTTGAAACTCAGTATGTTACCGACACTGTACGCAGAATTTTAAAACGATATTGCATTCTCAATTTCACTGCCAGATGTCGTCAGCATATACACTTGTTCGCACAATCGGCCGTTTGAATTTCAAATTTTAAAAGTGTCGGATGTGCGGTGTGGTGTGATGTGTGTGGGACTTATAGTTCTTGTATTATTATTGCTATTTGGTTGTACCATGACCTCCTTTTACGCGGCGCATGCGACTGCATATACTAACCGGCTGTGAAAACATCGACCCGAAATGCCAAGCGTCAACGACTTCTCCGTAAAGTGATGAGCGCTCGTTTGAGTTTTAATCTTTTCGGCACGATTGCGAATCCGAGAACAAACATGCTCAAGCAGTTGGCAAAATTCGGATCAAATTTGACATAAATCGCATGTCCCAAACAGTCCATACAAGTTCTTGTGTCGATTTAACATAATATGGATATATTAAATGGTGACATTAATACCATGTTAATATTTCATACATAAAATGAATGCAAACTCCGTGATGATTTGAAAGAAATTTTCTGTAAAATGAATATTTTATAGAAATTTTTAATGATAAAACTTAACTTGAAAAAATATTATTACTGGTTTGCAGTCACTTTCACTCTTACTGTAGAATAAAATCAACATTCTTTTTTCTGTAAATTTTAGCAGATAAATTCTGTTATTAATAATACAGAACACATCTATTGCGTAAAATTAGAAATACGTTGGATTACTTTCACACTTTTTCAGTTGTTTTAATAATTTAACATTTAAGTTCAATGAACATAATAACAGTAATCTGTTAAATTAAGGCATGAATATGTGAAATATTTAATATAAAAAACATGAATATTTTTTTAACAAGAAGATGCAAATTTTCCTACTATGCGCTCATCGGGATTATGCTAAAATATTCTCCATATCGAGAAAATTAAATTGTTCGATTCAAGAAATAACTGTCTTTTTGAGAATATTATGCAACAAGAAAAAGAGACAAACGTGCACACATACAAAGAAAGAGAGAGATAGAGAGACAGAGAAAATCGCCCTTTTGCATTGGTATTTATCGCCATTTATTTAAATATTGACATTGTAATGAGAGATATTATATTATCACTATATGCATTAAAAAGTCGAGTGAAATTGTGATAATATTAATTTGCAAATATCGCGTAATGTCTTCTCGAAATGCGATGCATCTATTTGTCGAATAGATGGTTTAACAGATGATTTAACAGATGTTATCTCTAAATCTCTCGGTATTGTCGAGCTCTTTCTCCCGATATCGGCATAATGCCGCTTTCTTTTATAGATATGTATATATATATATACAGGGTGTCCGAAAATTCGCGCCCAACACCCTTTAAGGAAAGATAGAGGGTGTTATTCTGAACAGAAAAGTCCTTTTTTTCTATAACGCGTAATAAAAGAGTTATTATTGAGTGAAGTCTGGCCTATCATCGCCGATCTTTAGCCGGACGCACATCGTTGAGCCGTCATACATCTGAGCGCTCACGCATACTACCAGGCGCGCGGTTCACCGACCGTGTGTCCAGCTAAAGATTGGCGATGATGGGCCAGACTTCACTCAATAATAACTCTTTTATTGAGCGTTTTAGAAAAAAAATGGTACAGAACTTTTCTGTTCAATACAACACTCTCTACCTTTCCTTAAAGGGTGTTGCGCGAATTTTCGGACACCCTGTATATTGAGAGCTCGCGACATGGATCACGTGCGTAGATGCGTGTATGAGTGGCTAAAATTGACGTGCATCGGTTCTCGAGCTGCCGAATGCATACATATACTGTACCATCGGACTCGTCCATGTATAGTATATGCACACAGGCACAGCACGCGCGTTAGACACATGTATATACGCATTTACAGCACGCCAGTGTCCGACGCCTCGTCACGTGTACGTGTCAAAATCAATATTTGACGTCACTAGGTTATGATAACGCCGCGGTCCTTGTATATATATATATATATATATATATATATGTGTGTGTGTGTGTGTGTGTGTGTATAGTGTGTATAGTGTGTATATGCGCGTATACATCGATGCCGGATTTCGCGGAATTTGCGCGTCGTCCTTGCAACGAACGGTGTAAACAATGCGAAACTTTTCCCATTTCGTATACAGACGCTCCGTTGCGTTACGTCACATTTATTGAACCTTTTCGAACACTGTCAGAAATTGTTGGCGCACAACGATATCACGCCGTAATCACGGAGCAAGGTGCGATAGAAAAGTGGCTTCCGACATTTGTCATGGATACTTCCAGATACTTTTTGCCGAATCTCTCGATTGTTTTTGTCATCAATTGCGATCGACAATGACAACTCTCGGGATTACTAATTCTGATTGCGATAAATTGATCGGCCAATTAAATGCGCCGTTGTGCGCCGTAATAGTTGAAGAGTTGAGGATAATTAAATAACGCTTTCTTGATTGAAAATTTATGGAAGAATCTTGGAATTTTACGTACACGAAAGCCCTTAAGGATGTAAGTCATATGTCAAAACATTGACAAAGTTTTTTGAAATTTGACAAGAAAGCACTTATTGACAAATTTAACAGGAAAAAATATTCCCAACGAAATAAAATTTTTTACGTATATTAAAAAAAACTCTAATAAATATTTGTGCAAAATTTGATTTAGATCCATTTACTAGTTTAAAAAAAATATTCTCTCTCTTTCTTTCTTTTACTGTTTTTTTTTTTTTTAAATTACTCGTTTTTTTCGTTTTTTGTAGTTGTTTTCAGGAGATTTCACGATCAAAAGTTTTTGTCATTAATTAGAAAAGATTAATTACAATTATTTTCTTTTACGAAAAAAGCTTTTACATTAAAAATATTATTCTGTGATGTATTAACTTTTTTTTATAATCCGGATATATTTATTTAATTTTTCAAACAATACATAAACATAAGAAACATGTTTTTATTTTAATTTTAATAATTTTTTTCTATTATTATACAGCCAAAACATCCTTAAAATTCGATAGAATTAAAAATATTGTCTCACGCAGAGACAATAAAATTTTACGAAAGAGAAAGCGACAAAAATACATTTAATTTTGCGATTTATTTATTAACATACCGTTTATATGTATACATATATTTCCTTACTATAATAATCTTAATAAGAGAACATATTATATTTGTTACAGTTGGATGTATATTAGAACCACAACTTTACGTCAGGACACATGTTGCGGATATCTCTTCATTCAGAGGAACCAGGCAAGTTCACGGTCGCTATTTTCGGCAGAGAGGAGAAAGAGCAGGATCGAAGCGTTGACGGGGAAAGTAGAGGAGCCGGGTGGAGTCAGCCGCAGCGAAGTAAAGGTAAAATATAGAACTGCCACCTGTTCGACTGTACCGCTAGCGCATTGTGCCGCGGGCTTTTTCTACTACGAACCGAAAGATTATCATTGCAAACCGAGTTTCGCGAGTCTATATCTCGACTCTTCGTGAAATTTAATTGCCGCATGAAACTGTATGGGAAACGTTTTAACAATATTAATTATTACACGCTGTCCGTGTTGAGTTCAACAGTTGCTGCGTTGATTTTGATTTTAACTAGACGATACGTTGCTAAATTTCGATGCAAACTAAAAATCTCATTGGCGTGTTTTTCTCGATTATTTATTGGCTATTTAAAAATGCAACACACTTTGATATGTGATATATTATTAATTATTTAAATTCTCATTATATCGAATAGCTCAAGTGCATCGATGATATTAAATTTCTTTTTTTTTTTTTTAATTTTTTAAATTCTTTTCTTATTTTGATTTTTTTTTTTTTTTTTCTTAACCCTGTCTTTCTCTCTCTCTCTCCCTCCGATCTTTTAACGCATCCTTTGCAAGATGTGTTGTTACATCGAAAGATGCAATATTGTACGCGGATGTAATCAAGAGGAGGACTGTTATCGCCTTTAATTAATCGCGCTCGCTTGTCGATTTGCTTCTTGAGCGAGGACACACGTCTCGTACTATGCATCGTACTACTTTCGTTTCTCTCGCTTCCTCTGCCCTCTCTCTCTCTCTCTCTCTCTCTCTTTGCGTTTCTATCATTCCCAGCACTCCGACAATTCTCCACGCATGGCCTGCCACGTTTTTCGTGCCGTTCATGCCTATTTTCCGGCGAGCGATTCGGTCGACGACGCGATTTTCCTGCACGCGGCATATTTCCCTCGCCGGTTATATCCGCAGACATTGCATTGATTCATATATATATATGAAGTCTTACAATATATCAAATAATTCAGAGAAAATTGCCCGTTGAAATTATACGTAATTCTAATATAACAATGATACAATTGTTATTATTGAATTTGTTGCAATAATTGCTTTCTTTAAAATTTATTGAAAATAACTTTGTTACGCAATCTTTCGTTAATAGGCAATTAATTTTTAAAATATTTAATAAATAATTTACCGAAATACTTATAATGATTTAATAAAATATTTATTATAAATAATGTATAATTAAACATTATCAATTAAAAAAAAAAAAAAAAAAACTGATTACTCTGTCCTATACGAAATTGCAAGTGGAGACAAATTATTTAATATCAAAGTGTTTTCGAAGAATAGTTATTTCAATAAATCCTTCCTCTTCTCCTCATTGTTTTCATGCGAGGATATACTTTACCGCGAAATTCGCGCGTTTGCTCGTGTTTCCACTCTACACTTCCACACACACACACACGCACATGCATCTTCCGGAATGGTACGTGCCTTCGGTACGCACACACGCATACGCGCACGACGATTCGCATTCCCTTCGAATAGGTGCTGACTCGCTTCAACAGAGTCGCGCGCGCTCGATTCCCTCCTCTCGGGAATCTATACGTATACGCGCGCACGTGGATGTCGATGGCGCGCCTTTGTGTGCCGCCGCACGCCACGCATACAGGTAGAACACGGTAGACGCGAGTATAGGGGAGGGCGGGGGATAGGGGAAGGGGGGGGGGTGGTGGTATCTATCGAGTCTTCTCTATTGCAACAGATGCCTGTTGCTACGCGGCCCGAGCGACGCTATCACGTTTTCGGCTCCTCCGCTTCTCGAACTTCCGCTCGCCTTTGCCTTACCCCTCCTCCCTCCCCTCACCCTCCCACCCCCGCCCCCGCCGCCGCCGCCCCCGCCGCCGCCGCCGCCGCCGCCCCGTCTCCTCGTCGCTGCCGTTACTCACGAAGAAACGTTTTTCGCCCTTTTTGCCACGTGATCGGGCATTGACCCTATCCCCGACGTAGCTCGGGGGGGGTGGAAAGCATGGAGGCGCAGCAGCAACGACGACGAGGCGACCGCTTCCTTCCCCTCTCATTTTTTTTTCTCTCTCTCTTCCTATTTTTTTTTTTTTTTTTTTCTCTATGGAAGACAATACTTTCGAACCAACGAAGCGATAACAATCGTGATCTTCGGGATAAATGGTACTAATCGGTGATTAATTGATTGTGTAGTTTACGCTCGAACGGCCTTTGCTGCTTTATGCAGCGAGCGATACGAGCGTCGTTAATTATGCGAAGTGGATCTTAGGAATGATCGAAAGAAGTCGGTGAAAATGTAACTTTCTTTCTTTTTTTTTTTTTTTTTATATCGAAACAATAAAAGATTTTGCTCGAGAGATCGAATTGCGTATCATGCCGCATGCATTTTGTCGTACCGTAAGATTTTGCTAATTAGCAGGTAGTAATTGTATTGGATGATAATTTAGGAATGTATGTATTGGTGGTGGGATGGGCGAAGACGAAACGTACATTATTTTATAGCCAGCTACACAATTAATTAACTCCGACGCGTCGATATTTTCGAGCAAGGTCGAATTTCATCCATCGAAAATTGCTTCTTCAATAATCTTGCTCACTGATATATTTAGAATTTGCGGAAGCTGCTATCTCCCTTACGCAATACTGCGGAAATAAATCCGCATTTGGAAGTGAAACAGAATCTGCCGATTCGATTGGAAGACATAACACACTTTTACGTAATAGTATTTCATTTGTATTTTATTATAATTTTTTTGTACGCTATATATATGTATATAGGTCCAAAATTATTTAACCAATAATTTAAGAGATATAAATATTTTCTATTTAGTCAAAAATACAAAATGAAAGAATTTTGCATATTGAACGCATTATTTATTATATAACATTCTTTATATAGTCGTTTACACATATTTTTTATTCATCACAAATTATTAAAACATTATTATTGAAATATTATTGATAAATTATTTAAACATTTTTACACTTTCCATTTTTTTTAAAAACGTTATAATAATTGAAGTTAGCTCTACACATGAGAATTTTTCCGTTCTGATAATAAAAATAGTCCAAACGTAAAAAAGGATTAATACGCAAGTACATGAGATCGGAGAAAAAGATCGCTTGCATTAGATGAAATCGAACGTGTCGTTCAGCGGCGTCTTGGCGGAATACGGTCTGCGCCGAGGGATCAAGCCGGATCATCCTTAGCCGGGCGATGCAATCTAAGGATCGGGGGCTCGTGTTTCGAGCGCATCTGTAAAAGAGAGAGACAAAGAGAGAGAGAGAGAGAGAGAGAGGGTGGGGGGAGAGAAAAAGAGGGGTCCGTTCGGTTCCGCTGCTGAAGCTGCCGCGCCAAGAGAAAGAAAAGAGTGTAAGCGTCCCGCGCGCGTAATTAAGGACCAAAGGGATGGGTATGGGGCGGAAAAGAGAAGAAGGAAGAGAGAAGACGAAGGGGCGGTATTTGAGGAGAGGGTGTATGGGGTGTAGACATCGATCGGGCCAGGCGTGTGTAAGCGTGCACGTGCACGCCGTACGTCGTACGTGTTACACACAACCACCATATACCGCCGCCACCTGGCCAGTCCCGCGTTATAGGCAAGATAATGCGAGTCGCCGGAACAAGGGCGGCGTGAAGGCGAAGCGAGGGGAGGATGCGGAGGAAGTGTAGCGGCCAGAGCCGCGCGAAGAGGCGGAGGGATCCGGGGGGGGGGGAGGGTGGTTCGGTTGGCCCCGAACCTACCCTAAATCGAAGAAGCATGGGACACACCCTGGAAGAAAATGGGAAGTGGGGTAGTTGGCGCGGGTGGCCGGGCAAGGATGGGATACCTCCGTACACACTCTCTCTCTCTCTCTCTCTCTCTCTCTCTCTCTCTCTCTCTCTCTCTCTCTCTCTTGGATTCATTTTCGATCTCGCTCTCACTTTCGTTCTCTTTCTCGCCTTCGTCTCATCTCCCTTCCCCCCCCCTCCTCCCCCCGCCTCGTACTCGATGCTCTCCTGCTGCCTCATCCTTCCTCTTCCACCTGCCGGTCCTGCCGCTCATCCTCCTCCTCTATCCCCTCCCCCCCTCCTTCCACCGATATCTTATTTCGTTCTCTCACCCTTCTCTCACCACGAGCGAGTTGCCTCACCCCACCGAACTGACTGAAGGCGCCCTCGTCCCCCTGTCCACCGTTCTCAATCCCGCGCCCTCCGCCGTCGACACGCCAATGAGGGCTACCCCGCGACAGGGCAGGTGTGCGAGCCACAATGGAAGACGCTATAGAGAGATAGCCGTGTAAAGAGAGAGGATCGATGGACCCGCGAGTAGCCGCGAGAGAGCGACTGATGCTTTTCCCGTTCGACGAAGAAAGAGAAGATCGCGGAGAAGAGTTTGCGAACGGAAGCGAGAGCGAGGATAAAAATAGAAAGAAACGGAGACAGAAAGAAAGCTCGAGAAAGAAGAATAGGGGAGAGAAAGTGTGGAGCGAGAATGAGAAAGGAAGAAAGACGGATGAAAGAGGAAAACGAAAGGAAGAGAGAGACAGAGAGAGAGAGAAAGAAAAAGGGGGTAGAGAAAAGGAGAGAGGGACGAAGGAAGATGAAGGGAAACGAGATGATGTGCACGAGAGCGCCAGAGAAAGAGGCAGAACAGGACAGTGAGCGGCGGCAACGCCCATTTTTTGATAAGCTAGTTACCCGACGCCACCTTGCCGCGAAAGGGGCAAGAGGGTAGCTCTCCGGCACAAGGCGGCAAGAGGCGCGGTGGCAGGAGGTCGAGTTGGCCGAAGGGCAGGGGAGGGACAGGGGTGGGCAAGTAGGAGCGAAGAGGGGTGAGGAAGGGGAAGAGGAAGGCTGGGTACGCGGCGGGTGTCGGGTTCTACGGAGATCAATAACTGCATAAAAATAAAGTGAGGCTCTGGCCCGCTACCTTTAACCCACCTCCCCCTCTCCCTCCCTCCCTCCTCTCCCACCGAGAGTTCTCCACCTTCACCTTTTCCTCCACCTCCGCGGCAGCGACGGCAACGGCGGCTGCCTCGTTCCTCCTTCGCTCGACGCCCCCTCCGCGTCCCCCGTCCGCCTCACGCTACGCAGCAACGTCTTTCCAACACTATGCTATCCCTCCGTCGTCGCGCTCACCCTCTTTCCCCCCCCCCTCTTTTCCCTCCATGCCATCACAGCCTCCCAGCCTCCTGCCTCCGATGAGGATCCAGAGGTTATTGCCTGTATTTTCTTAAGGGATGAATTCTCCGCAAGGATCGGTACCGCCACCTTCGCCAATTTCCTCGTCGCGAGGGAGGAGGGAGGGGGGGGGGCAAAACTGGTTGGAAGTTGGGGGGAGGGAGGTGCTCGCGAGAGATTGGGTAAGAAGGTGTTAGCGGTTGGTGCGGTCGGTCCTCGCTTCCGCTGGTGCTAGCTCGTTAAGGATCCGGGAGAGACGTGACGAGGCACGACGGAAGGGATTGATCAATTTTCTGATGGAGATGTGATGCACGGACGGGTCGCATTGTCCGCGGACGTGACGTTTCAAGCGCATGGCGATCCAGAGGGAGCGAGAGGGATGGAGGGGTGGTTCGAGGATGGGCACGCGGGATGGAAAAATAGGGGAAAAAATTTGTATTCAAATATTTATCGAAGGAAATATCGTCTCCGCGTGTTTCATATTGGGATTGATTAAACACACGCGGATAGCGCGTAAGACGCGCCAACTAGCGACAATTGAGCGCGAATCGAAATGTTTGCGAAATTTCTGATCGGGTATCGGGATATGCGAGTCCACGATGCCTCCAAGCATGATGGCGGTATTTTTTTAACGTCCGTACGTGTACGGGCATACAGCATACACAATTCTGTATACATATGGAGTGTCTGCAGACACTCTCTCTATGGAAAGCATAGTCTTGTTGAGTATGTCAACTCGAAACATTATTTGTATTATACGCGAGATGTTGGAAGATAAATTTTCGGATGTTTTAGAAAAGAGAGATGGGTAGAATTTTTAAATTTATTCTTTTTTTCCTCGCGATCATTTTGAAAAATTCTTTAAAGACAATACACAATGTATTTTTCTATTCTCATAATGAATGTTTTTTTTTTTTTTTTATTATTTATCCATCACCTATACAGCACGCAAACCGCGTATTATACAGTCGAGAGAATCACGATTCTGTACGCTTCGAAAGCAACAAGTACTTAGGTACGATCCGTCCGTAGGAAACCTAAAGAGCTCCCCGCGAGGGAAGTTAAAAACAAAGTTGCGACGATTCTCTAGCACTGCGATTACATGCTCAATAATAAATTACTGTTGTCAAAGAGTTTGGCTCCAACTCACCTAATCATTTCTTGCGTGCCTTAGAAATAAATGTGCTTATCGTTACAATGATACTGTGAGGTTTGACTCGTGCATCGCCCTTCTCATGCGATTGTGATTTCTAAAAGGTGAGCCTTTTAAGTAAATTTAACGTATTATATTATTTCGTTAAAAATTAAAATATCTTTTTGACAAATATGTCGAAATATATTATAATGTAAACATTTATTTATATTATAAATATATTATAATATAAATATTATTATATAATATAATTTTCGAGCAAGAGTTTCTGCGAATTAAATTTTAACAATGCAATTAAATAATGATATTTTATTCTTCAGTTAATTTTAGATATATTCTATTTTTGCAAACTTTTATAACTTAATTACTAAGATATTTAATGTGTATTGAAATTTTAAAATTTATACAAAATACGGAATTAAATCGTACGTACATATTTTTGGTACAGTAAAAGCTACTTGAATTTTTAAATAAAAATACGTAATATTTATTACAAATAAAAAAGATTATCTCACACGTATATCGAATATTCTATACACACACACGACATGTTCTATTATAATAACATGATCTAGATTTGCTTATAATATAGTGCTGCGATGAATTAAAAATAAGAAAATACAGCGCGTTTTTGCTTTCTCGAGAAATTCAATAGCATTTCAGGATAATTATTAGTGAGATGGCCGATGATATTCGTGTTTTTTTTTTTTTTTTTTTTTTTTTTTTTTCCAAGCGACGGTTCCGGGTTTGCTGGCCACGAAAGCCGCTCATCTATCGAGCAGGCACTTCCTTCACGGAAAAGAAATTGAATACGCCGTGGTCTTTTTTTTTTTCTTTTTTTTTGCCAGCAAACGTACCACGCGTTCGCGAGAGCTAAGCCTTTTTTTTCTCTTCTCCTTTCGCGGACTGTTATCGTTTACAGGGTCGATTCCCTGCACGCACATGCCGACGCACATGCACACATCTCTCTCATACAACACCCTTTCGCGAGTTTCGTATCGACCGCGAGGAGCGGCGAGCAACGGTCTTTTTCTTCTTCTTTTTTTTTTTTTTTTTACCTCCGAAAAGCAATTTTGCTGGCCGCTCGTAATTCAGTAGCGCGAATAAAAGTGCGCGAAGGGGTTGGTCTCGACGAGGGGGGGGGGAGTGGGGGCAAACGTGAAGGGAACAGGGGATAGATGGAAGGTATCCGTTGCGCGTCGCGAAATAAAGGCAGGTATTCCGGAATCAAGGATACGCGTACATTGAGCCACTCTGCTTATGTTATATTAAGGCAAAGGGGTCCGTATCAGAGGACACGTGCGTGCCTTTTCGAATGCCGGTTCGAAGCACAAAGTGGTCATTACGGTAAACTGAGATGAAAAACAATGCGGTGCACCGCCGAAAGAGAGAGAGAGAGAGAGAGAGAGAGAGAGAGAGAGAGAGAGAGAGAGTGCAATGTATTCGCGGATTTCAATTCAAGCTTTGTCGTAAATCATGATTAACTTACTTTTTACGGCTGAATTAATTAGAAAACATCCTTGAGTTTCCATCTCTATTTCGAATAAAATTTTACACGTAGAAGCAAATGAAATGTGAAAGACGATAAAATATAGGATATGTTTTTATATAATTTTTAATTCTCTCTCTCTCTCTCTCTCTCTTTTCAATAATTTTTCTATTTTTTCCATTGCTTGACAGAAAATGTCAGTTAATATTTATAAATAACTAAAATAATAATTAAAATAAATTAATTATTCATGTGTGTTAATACAAAGATTTTTATGTATTATTGATAAGAAAATGGAATATAATACGAATGTACGATGGGAGGGGCATTATCGCAATTAGAAAATTAATTTCAATACATTTTATGTATTCGCTTCTCTCTCATATTAAAAATATGAGTCGTTAAAATATGCGAGAAGGCAGGATGGCGGGAGAAAATTTTTAGCCCCTTCCTTCGTGACGAGTACTCGTGCGCTCGGTGTGTCTCGAAAGGGCAAAGAAGGAAAGGAGGGGGGGGGGGGCCCTCGTCGCCCTTGAGTCTACGCACGATGCTCGTACATAAATCACGTAGTAGGGGTAGGTCAGTACGGGCTATTCTCGGAGGGTTGAAACTTTTAGGAAGGGAGCAGTCTGAGCGAACCGCTCGAACACGCAAATTTAGGGTGGGTCGTCTCCCTTCGTGAGACACATAAGTTTCGCCCCCGTCGTGCACTCGAAAACCAGCGGGAATGAAGAAAAAAAAAAAAAAAGAAGAAAAAAATTTTGTCCGGGAAACATATGTGAATACTCCTGTCATTGCATTTATATTTGCATACATCTTTAGCTCTTATGTATTTACGTATTTATCTATTATTACGTATGCTCTGTTATCAACAAAGTGATTAAGTTACAAAAGCCAAAGCGGAATTTAACGCTCTTCATTTAGAAGATATTTTTATTTGTAAACACGATTATTGAGAAATCAGTTTTAATTTATTTTTGAAAATCTCTAATTTACAGAGATAATTTTGTTTTATTAAATTTTTAATTTTTACAAAACGGTATAGTGTACATTTAATTGCTCTGACATAAAATAATACGGAAAAGGTCTCGAGAGAGATAGTGTAGAAGAATTAATATTTCTATAAACTAAATAATATTTGTAAATACCCAGCTCCAGAAAGAGAAGTGCATTATCTTTTTTTGAAAACAGTATTCGTATTCATTTGATTTGAATTTAAATAAAACTATGCTCTCACGTAGAGTTTATATTTTTCACGTAAAAAAAAAAAAAAACGAATAAACTGCCTAGTTTATGTAATAGAAAATATCAAACAGAAATTAGTGACAAGGGCAAAGTGATAATTTTCAATTTCACGCCGTGAAACTATTCCTTTTTAATCAATCTTGTACGTATCTTTTTTTTTTTCTTTTTTTTTATTTTTGTTGCGTGTTGCACTTTTACGAGAAATAACATCATTCGACAAATAAAAATATATTGTGCTCCCGCGCCGCCGGATTTAATAAAACATTTATTTACAGTTTATCACGAGTAGAAAAATTGCCGCGCTGGTATCCGAGAGATGGAGAGAGAGATTTTTAACAGCCCGGCATGTTCGCCCGAAAATAATGTAACTCTTTCATCTGTTCTGGATTACACTGTCGAGGCTCGTCCGAAAAAAAAAAGGCACGCACTCGTGACAGAACCCGTGCTATGATGTGCGGAAAAAAAAAAATAAAATAAACAATACCACAGTGTTTTTATGATCCATTCAACGATTCTTTTTCCCTCTTTGTTTTGTAGATTAAAAATTACATTTTATCGTTTCACGATTTACATGATAAAAATCGCAACACCAAATTTTTTAAAATAAGCTTGATAAAATGTCGTTGTGCGTGCGTTTAAGGACAAATGACACGATGCGTTTCAAAGTTGATTGTACGTAAAAAAAAAAAAAAACATTGTAATATAAAAATATATCGTTAAAACAAATTTTTAACGCGAATAAAATTTAAATGACCGGTTGAAATTATTTTTATTCCATAAAAAAAATTGTAAAACGAAGCCTCCAAACAGATGGCGCAATTTCGACTGTGTTTTGATTTTTGAACAAAATTGCGAGAAAAACGCACACAGCGCTAATCTATTATTGCGTTAAATATACCATAATTGTCATGAGTGTCGCTATTCGGCATTAGCCGTGCGGAGCTACACTACCACAATGATCGCTGTTAACGAATCATTACTGGAAAAGTGCTCTCCTCGTTTACAGTTGCTTTGTGCGGCATCATACCGACGCGTTATCGTAAAACAAACTATGCTTTAGCGGCATTTACATTGCGCGATGGCAAAATAACAATTACGTTTCCGCTGGTCGGTGAGGCGATCCCCCCGAAACTACAGCGAAATGTGATTAGAGTACGTAGATGGGTCGCGTTGTAAACCTACCGCGTGTTATTTCAACGAATTTGCGCGCAAGTTGTTGAAATTTCGAACAACTGATGGCCGCCGTTATGTGCTGGATTATTGACGAAATCGTAAATTAGTAAAGTTTATTACACTTTCTACGCGGCGTTACCTGTCACGGTGATATTTCGGTGGAATAACTGATAAATTATTCGAACGTAATGACGCGAACTTTTTATGATACGTGAAAAATGTGTGGAAAAAATACACCGTCCTTTTAAGAGCTTGTCATTAGACAGTCTGTGATTACTTTATCAGATATCCAGAAATTAAATGTTACTCGATTTATATATCACATTATAAAATCAGATAAAGAAATATAAGACTTAGGATATTTTATTGTACAAAAATTGTTTTAAAATACAATTAAGAATGCTTCGACTGTACAATAGTAGCAAAAAATTATAAAAAATTAAAAAAAAATATATTTCTTATATATATATATACTGATTGAAAAATCAAATAAATAAATCCGGATTATAAAAATAATTAAAGCATCACAAAATAATATGATTTTTAACGTCTTCGTAAAAGAAAATAGTTGTAATTAATATTTTTCTTAATTTATGACAAAAAATAATATTAAATAAAAAAATAATGTTAAAATATTATTATTATTATTTTAATATTAATATAATAATATAATAATTTTCTATAATTTTTAATAAATAAATTTCAAACGAGTAAATGGATTTAATTTTGCACAGATATTTATTAGAGTTTTCTTAATATATGTGAAAATTTTTATTTTGTTGATAATATTTCTTTCTTTGCCAAATTTCTTTTTTGTCGATAAGTGCTATACGCGATTTTCTATAAGAATCAATACCAACTTTAAACAAAAATAATTCTCAAATCATTAAGAGAATTAGTAGAACAGTCTACGAAATTCCCATGCTCTTGTCAATGTTTTGACATATGATACATCTTTAAATCTAATTTATTTTTTTGTATTTGCAGTTAATTACAGTTGAGTAGAAAAAATATGTTTATACATTTTTTTCTTTTTTTTTTTTTTTTTTTTGATTCAGCGAATAACATACGCATAACGGGGGCGAGGTCCCCCGCTTGCGGATAGGTTCTTGATTGTCGACGAAGAAAAAGAACGTCTCTCTCGTTGGCGCTCGATGCCGACGAGAAAAAAAAAAAAGGTGTGCCGATACAGGTCGTTGAGCAGAGCGCATCCTATAGGACCCTAACCCGGAAGTAAAGGCATGCATACGCATCCGCGCGGCTGGATAACAAATCGGCCATGGCGCTAAGAGAGAGAGACACACACAGTGAAACTTTTCCTCAGAATTTTCCCGACGCATTATTGCCGATCGGTTTTGTGTGATTTTTCGCAAAGATGAGCGGCTTAATGCGTGTGAAATCTGTACTTCGCGATACTCTGAGCCTCTTGCATTTTTCGCAGCGGAAAGTATGTAGCATAACAGCTTTTACGATACGATAGTTTTGAATACGGTAAACGATAAAGTCCCACGTTATCTTAGGTCAATACCTTTATATATACGTTGCTCGGCGTAATATTATTGTCAACCATACACACGACATACGTATATACGTCATGTAACAAGGCGTCTCCGAAGTGGGATAATTATAAAAATTAATTATTAAAACAATCAATATTTCGTTTATGTATCTTATTATATGCTCGAACGTTTCTTCTTTATTTCTATTTCGATGAACTTTTTATGCTCTTCACTATATGTGTGTACACGAATTGTCAGCACATGACAGACCCACGAGTGGGGTATCGCGGGATCCCAGAACACGCATGAGAGAGAAACGAAATGGGAAGGTCCGTGGGGATAGGAGGGAGGGGCGCGTATTGAAAGGGGTTGCAACGAGTGTACAATACTTTTACGTGACGTCAATCTTTGTCTATTCTATCCGCGCATTACGTAGATCCGTGCGTCGAGATACAAAAGTACGAAAATTACTCGCGAACAAATAAATCGTCGCTCTCAATTGCTGCCAGAATGAGACGTTTCAATATATCAAATGTTGCTCGATAGTTTATTTCTTCTTTTGTCACAAACGCGAACATATCTCATCGTTAAGAGTATTTCGGCTGTACAATAATAGCAAGCTGTCAAAATTAAAAAAAAAAATAACAAACATATTTCTTACATTTGTATTATTTGAATTGATTAAAAAAAAAAGAATTAAAGTATCACAAAATAATTTGGTTTTTAACGTCTTCGTAAAGAAATTGTGATGAATTTTTTTCGCAATTTACAACTGTCAAAAATTTTCGCTCGTATTTCTTGAACTCAACTGCAAAAAATAAAGAAAAAAACTAATAATTTGCAAGAGAAAAAGAGAGAGAAGGAAAAAGGGATAATATTTTTCTCCAATGAATCTAAGTCAAATTTTGTGCAAAGATTTATTAGAATTTTCTTAATATATGTGAAAATTTTTACTTCGTTGGCAATGAGTTTTTCTTGTCAAATTTATCAATAAGTGTTAACGATATGCAATTTTTTATAAAAATTAATCCTAACTTTAAACTTTGATCATTTCCAAACAGTTGAGAGAATTGCGCTCGCGAGACTTTGCACAGATACTCGGAAGAAATAGTAGAATAGTCTACCATAAAAAAAAAAATTTTATACTTTTGACATATGACAGAAATGTCAAAACAATATATTATCTGGCGTATTTTGTCTAAATAAATTATGTGGTGTGTGTTACATCACATTTGTACTTAGATTTATTTTTACATTTCAGATAGATGAATACATATTTTATCTTTACGCGTTTAATACGCTCTTTCTGACGTCACTCCTTTAATCGACATTGACCGATCGCGGATTCTTCAAGACGGAAATCGGCGGTCAATTATACTTCCACAAGAATGCTCGTTTCCCCTAACCGACAGCTTCCGAGAAATATTGCGAACAACTCGACAAATTGCTCGCGGCAATAGAAGGCAAGTAACAAAATGAACTCCGCTCGGCGACATCTAAAATTTTTTTCCCCGCTTAGCCGTTACTGCGGAATACCTCGAAGGCCCGGGGTGTCCCGATGGAAAGCTGATCGGAGAGAGAAAGAGATAGCGTATGGCGATAAGGCGGCGAGGCAGAGAAATCGAGAGAGATAGATAGATAGATAGATAGAGAGAGAGAGAGAGAGAGACAGCAGGAGGGAAAAAGAGCGATAGAGAGGATATAAGCGCGGAGAGGGACGAGGAGAGCGAAAGGTTTCGATGGCGGGAAAGGGATAGAAAAGAAGAGAGGGAAGTTCTGAAAGGGGGTTGCGCGATGCGAGTGCAATACTTTTCCGTGAGACGGCACCAGTGTCGTCGGCCCTGAGGGGTGGGTTCGGGCCGGACTGGGAGTGTGCGTGGGGTCAACGACCGCAGTTGGGGTGGCTTCTCCCTACCTGCTGCCCTTTCTCTCTCTCTCTCTCTTCCCGCGCGCGTGCACCCCTCCGCCTCTCCCCCTTGCTCTTCTCTTTCTGCTCTCCCCTTTGCTCTACACCAGGGCACGTTGCGGTAGGCGATGGTTGAGGCAGGTTAGGCTTAGCTTAAGGTTCAATATCGGGGAAAACACAGGCTTTTATTTGATCGCTCGCTACCCCGCTATAAGGAAAGAAGAGGTTCGGGGATGTTTAAGAGTAAAACAGGGGAGGGGGAGAAAGAGGGAACTTGGATATGCGTATCCATGGGTGGATACACACATTGGTTTCCGTAGTTCTATGATCCTCTGAATACGAGAGTACAGAATAGGGGTGGCATTGATACTGATTGTGAGCGAGAAGGGAAGCTTGACATACAATTTATTGGCGGATCTTGAATCTGTTTTTGTTTCCCGAACGACGCATCGAGTTTGTTCGGGAGATGAGAAAAGTTATATTCGGATGAATGCTGATCTTATTGTTAGTAAATGTTAATATCCTTTTCTGTTGATTTTTCAAAGGAAAGGAAAGAAAATAATGATATCATCTATAGTTGAAAACATAATTTTTAACATCAAATGTGTGCAAATCAATTTATATTGTTTTTTAACAGACAATTGTTAATTTTTCTTCTTTTCTTCTTTTCTTCTTTTCTTCTTTTCTTTTTTTTTCTTCTACTCTTTTTTTTTTCTTAAAATTATTGTTATTATATTATCTTATTTG
>JBCAUJ010000113.1:1009700-1020225 GCA_038406275.1 Cataglyphis albicans | reverse complement strand
TATATATATGTATTGAATCATTAAATTATATAAAAATTAAATTGCTGCATTAATTCGCAATTTAGAGGGAAAAAAATGTTAAGATAAACGTTAGGATAATATAAGATGTTGAATTAATCAAATGATCAGATTTTGATGAAAATAAAAAGAATGAATAATCTTTCCAAAAGCCAAAAATTACACACATCACATAAATCAAGATATTTAAAATTCTCGCTCGTGTGTGCGGTAAAAATATGTCTAAGTTTCACTTGCATAGGCAAATTTCTATTATCGATATTCACTCTCTGTTAAATTGATTAGAAACTAAATACTCAAGAGATTGATGCGTATCTTACGAAACTGTATAAATGAACTCTTTTATTATTTCTTTATCTTTTGTACATATAATTTTAATATTCCGATACGTTTTCGCGATCAATTTTAAATAAGTGCGTGTGTAAGTTGTGCACGCGAGTGTCACGGACGCGTGCGTGGCGTTTGTCGATTGATTAGCCATTGAAACGCCGCGTAAAAATTGACGGATGAAGTGCGATCGATCGCAACGAAAAGAGAATCAAGCCGAGCCACGCGTCACGAAGCCTCGTTCGCTCGTAGCCTAAAATAGGACGCATTGCAACAGTCTTTTTTTTTTTTCCACCATGGATCGATAATCCGTCGTGCAACAGCTTAACCTTCCACGTCGCGAATGACACAACGAGCGAGAAGAGAATTTCTTATTGTTAGTATGAAACTAGGCACTAACTTATAACGCGCATTAGTTAGTTGTTACCTTACTCTGCGCGGTTTCATAATTGCCGGAGATCGATTATCGTACACGCGACACTATATTCGTATTATGAAGGATATGCAAATTAATCGTTGTCGAATTAAACGAAAAAAGATTTGTGTCAAACGAAATCTTAAACGCGAAATAATTTATTAAGATACTTTTATTTAATTTAAATAAAATGTGTAATATTATATTTATATAATTTTTTATTTATCATATTATTGTTATGTTTTTTTTTTTTTTTTAATATCAAAATACATTTTGAGTTGTCATTTATTTTAACATTTCTCTAAATTCTGACGTTCTTAAGTTCCTAGAACGAATATAAACTGCAAGAGGTGGAATTGCTCTTACGCAAGCTGCGTATAGACTCAAGCTGCATCAATTATGCAGCTGGAAGCCTCTATTTATGTACTTCTTCGATATCACGTTGACAATAACAATGCAAAGAATTCAATAGCGTGTCGAGGAGGGGAGCTCGCGCTACGCTTCGAAATGTGATTTTATTCATCGAATTTTTTGACACGGACGTGATTGAATTACGCGATGTGTTGAGAAGGCGTTATCCGGAAACGGGTGACAATCATCCTCCCTTCTTTTTTCTTAAAGAGAAAAAAAGAAGTTTCCACTTTCCACCTTGGTGAACGCGACAGGCTATAAGATAATGAAAAAAGGATGCAAAGTTACATGCGCAGGAATTATGCATCATCTTTTGGCCGCACGACGAGGAAGGTATTTTTTAACCTTGTCCACGTTGTTTACCACTTACTGTTTTTATCGGCTACATCATATCTTCTTTCATGATCGAGACTCTTTTTCTAGCATGAAAGGTCGCGATTCAGTGATATGATTTGACGAACAAAGTTAAACTCGTTATACAGGATGTTCTAGATCATCCGTACACCCCTTTTCTTTCAAAAACTAAGCAGAGAAAAACGTTTTGAACAAAAATTGTATGGTTTTGAGGGGAATATAAGATGGTGTCATTGGTGTGACCTTGGATGGCATCGTTAAGGTCAAGTCAAGGACACCTTTAATTTTTTAAATAAAATCCCCTATTTTTTATTGCATATTCTTATAGCTTATAATAAAGTATTTTTTCATTAAGAAATTTTTGAGTTATTTTAATCTTAATTTCCTAATTTGACATATTTTAGTATAAAATATAAAATATCTCGAAAATTATTTAGTATTTGATAATTGTACCGTAATATTTTTATGTACAGAACAATAAGATAAATCAAATGGTGTAGAGAAAATAATTGTTTTTAAAAAAAAGTATGCAATTATTATATTCCCCTCAAAATCATACAATTTTTGTTCAATACGTTTTTCTCTAAAATGCTTAGTTTTTGAAAGAAAAGGGATGAACGGGTGGTCTAGGACACCCTATACAGAAAGTAGAAATTGTATATAGTCTGCAAAATCTATTTATTCACATTTCTTATAAATCAAGGATTACAAAGAAAAAAAAAATAGATTTAACAAAATTTCGATCTCTCGCGAATGACATGATATAACTATGATCGATGAAACATTTAATTTAATAAGCATTATTAAAAGATATCGGATAATTAGTAGGCTATACTCTATCTGGTTATTAGTAGCATTATAGGTGCTTGAGCGAAAAAAAGTGTAAATAAACTCGCTGTAAATATTAAGCGTTGCGGGGGATAAATGGATATTATTTATACGACGACCTGATAGCAGGCTATAAAAGCGATTTATAAAAAAAAAAAAAATCTTCACGCCGCAGCATCCAACACTGCACGCGCGATGGTGCAAAGACAAAGTACCTTCCCACCTCGAAACCTCGTGTTCTCCGAAGAAATGCTCTGAAAGAAACCTCTTCCGCCCGCCTAAGCGCGCTCTTTATCACGAAGAAGAATGTTTATTACGTAAACAACGGCTGGCGGCGTGATGCAAAGTGTCGGCAAAGTAAATAGTATATCGTATAATATTTAAAGTTCGACGGCGGAATGTTTCGTAATGCGAATTAATCTCGATGTAAATACGCGACATGATTGCATATCCAACAAGCGGATAACGATTGCTATTAGTTAGAGAAATATAAATTTTATATTTAATTATTTTTTGATTAAAATAAGGAAAGGAACCCCGCGTAACTGAGATTTCTCTTTATTTATTTATTTATTTATTTATTTTTTTTTGGCAACATTCATTCATTTTACCAGAAAAATTTTATTGTGAGAGGAAGGAACGAAAGAGACGATTTGCAAATCTTTTCACTCTTCTGTAAAAGAGATCTAAATTCGATTTCCATTGTGCATGGCGCGGGATGGCATACAAAATTAATTTCTGATAGTTTCGGGGAATACGGGGAATACCTCTCGCTTAAATGTCTCCCCTTCGCCGAAAGCTTATCGCTCTGTGAAATTTAGTCGCGTGCTCTGCGACCGTCCTTACAACGGGTAAGACCCGTTTCACGATTTTGCATCACATGTGATACGTATACACGTACACACGCGAACGCGACGGATGGACACACAGCCGCAATGCACAGCGCGTTATCGATCCGCGTTTTTGCGCGGTATGTCAACTCGTTACCGGACGTTGATCGAAGAGCGCAAGGTACACAATTACGCAGCGAGCTTCTCATCGAGAGAAGAAGGATCGTCCTAAGAGCTTCGCCTTTTCTACGCGCGATAAAATTGCTCTTGCACGGATCATATTTGGGCGATATATAGGATGTCCAAGAACTAAACTGTCAAACTTCAGATATATTTAGGTTATAAAGGACATCGAAATCAATCAATTTTGCCAATAAACCCATGCAATGAGCCCTTTTGTCACCAGAGAATCAAAGGCAAAAATATTTGAGAAAAATTATTTTTTCAAAATTTTATTAAAGTGGTTAAATAGAAGTGTTTTTATCGTGAAACTTTTAAAACATTTTTTGATATTTTGAATAATTTTCGAAATATGTTGAGGAAAGCAAAAAGTCGCTCTACACATGAAGGACGACTTCACTCTTTAGAATCATTTTTGGGCTACAAACACTGGTAATTTCTAAATTTATCTATTTAATCCCTCTACATATGTATAAAGTTTCATTAAAATCAGAATTTTCGAATTTGCAAAGCTCCTTTGTTAATCTTTGATCCTCTAGTGCCAAAACGGCTCATTTGCGGATTACGGGTTTAGGTTAGATTAGGTTAGGTGGAAAAATAGGCTTGTTTTGATGTTTTTTATAATCACCTGAAGTTTGTCAATTTAATTCTGAGACTTCTTGTATACATCTTATTACAATCAAAGGAAAAAAAAAAAACCGTATAGACATGATGAAAATTTCTTTAGATCTGGGATAAGTTATTCCAGAAAATATCTCGGGGATTGTTTTAGTGCTATAAAAATTCTTCCACAAAAAACCTGCTTACGCTAAAACAAAATTCCCGATTCGAGTCTCCAACATGATATTCTTTCTGATAATCTAAAACCCTCCTAATTTCTCTCCGATGTCGTATCATATCGAAGCGGAACGAGAGCCTGAAACGAATTCTGCGCTCAGAGGAGGGACATTCATGGAAAGCTCATCGCGCTGCGGCCTTTTTTCCGCATCAAACGGCTCGTTGGGGATGGTAATATTAGCCCGACGTTTTCCTGCTGATTTGACTTTAATATCGGCAACGAGACGATATTCATTTCCGTAGCCGCGGGCAAAGAGCGCAATGAAAATATTGCGTTACATCCGCCGGGACGGTATTACCGGGCGGGAAGAAAAAGCGGGAAAGGTTCCTTAGAACATTGTATGACGGCACACGTACTTTAGACGACGAAGGGAGAAAAAAATATGTCAACCACGCGGCGCGCAGGCAAGGTAAAGCGGATTACATTACGCCGTGGAAATATCTGAACCAACTGGGTGATGGAGAGGGGAGTAGAGGAGAGGAGGGAGGGGGATGGGAGGGAAAGCAGGAGGGATAAGAGAAGGATTCGCAGTAGAAACGTTACTAAGAGTATAAATGAGGGAAAGAAAATACATCGAAACTCTGTGGGCAAGTGTCCGTTGAATTTTCCGCTTGAATTATACATATAACGTCGCGAGCGACGTGTATGTGTGTGCGTGTGTTGTCAAAAAAAAAAAAAAGAGCGACTTGACGCGAATCCCCTCATCCTGCCGTGTGAAGCCGCTATGCAAATTAGGCGTCTCTTGCTCTAATCGTTCGAGCATTATCTTGCATTTGGTCATTCGGTCAGAACAGTAATTGACATAACGTGGGATAATGTTGATACCGCGATAATTGCACTAAAGTTCTATTTAAAATTTTGATGCCAATTAATTTAGCTTTACGTGGATTTTGCATTTTATGAAAAAAAAATAGGTGTACTTAACTGAGATTAATATATGAGTGCTGATTGATCAACTCAATCAATTTGCATATTAAAATAACAATTTTTTTATTTAATTTTAAATGTGACGTTTCTGTTTTATATACACGATATTAATTTTGTAATAATTTTCTCGAGTAGAATCTGACAAATTGCAATAAACAAGATTGTTATAACTATTTATTTCAATATTGCACAATTGATCAACATTTTTGCAAAATACGTAGAAATTGTATTTCTCGAGTATCTGGGAAATTTCGGCTGTTTGTGTACTGTAGAGATGGAAACGAAGCGGATACCACGTTACTGGGTCGCTCACGCGTAGCACGCGCGCTATCGATTTGGTTTCCTTGCGGCAGGATGACAACCTAGGGTAACCCAGCACGTTAATCGTGTATATGTATATATGTATAGAGGCAGGTTCTCGTAGGCTAGGTTACGGTGAATCGGCATGCAGGATTAGTCACGAGCAAGCTTGCCTCTGGGTAATGACAGCTGCTACCAGAATGCGCTATTCTAGTCATCAACCGCAACTATCAACGCCTTCAACCACCAACGTCGGGTAATAGTTGTTGTTGTCGAGACGCAACTTTGTGTGGGTAATGACGGGAATCCGTTGAACAATGTCGAAAATTCGTTTCTAGGGTTGCTTTTAAGCATGACCGAAATCGATTTTCTTTTAAATGTAAGGAATTTGACGTTGAGAATTTTATTGTCTTTTTTTTTGCAAACATTTTTGTTTACGAATTATAATAAATTCAAAATAATGCAATTTTTATTAAGTAATCTGATTAATTTCCATGTGTAACTTTTGACATTTGGTTGACATTTGGTTCTTTCTCTTTCTATCAAACGCAATCCTTTTCCCAAAAGTTCTTTCTCATTCTATCAAACACAATCCTTTCTCTCATCTTAACGCGTTTTGCCCTGAAGAATATAACCGCTTCAGTTTTCAACTAGAGAGTCTGACCAACCGCATCATCATGATGGACGCGCTAACGTTCGGGTTCCGGAGCATCTTCGCCGACGGCGCGAAGAAGCTCTTTAAATTTTTCCCCTTTCCCTCCCCTGCGCCTCGATCGTTCACTCGCTGGAACAGCTTCGGTTTCGAGGCTGTAATTTATTGCAGTTTTGATGTAATGGTGTAATGGAAGCGAGATTCACGTCGGTGAGCAAGCGTCTACCAATAAGAACGAATTGGGTCCAGTAGAGTTGCAACTGCTAAAAGAACGAAGAAAAAGAGCGATCGTTAATATGTCGCGTCACTCCGAATTGTTGCAATCCATCATCGATCACGAGGCTTGAAATTGTAATAAAGAAAGATAGCCGCTAGTTGCAACTAGGGTAAATGGTTCATATTTCTTGTTCGCGTGTCTGCGAAATTTATGACCAACTACTCTTTGATGCGATAACCAGATAAATCTGTCTCTGTTTCTTTATTTATATTAATTTCAATTATTAATTGTAGTTTTACTTTTTTATAGTTTTAATTATTTATAACAATTTGTATTATTTCTTTTTAATTATATTGGAACTAGATATATTTCAATATATTAATATATATCGAATATATTGATTTTTGATAAATTTATATCGTTATCATTTCATAATTTCTAGTTTTACATTGTGATAAGGAATTTTAATGTCAAGGTTTATTATTTTGCTGAAAGAAATGTAAAATACAAAATCAATAGTAGCGCGTTACATTTTATGAGAGGCGTAAGATTTATGACTGTTGCAACTTACCCTAGTTTCAAGTAACCCTATCAAACTCGAGACTCGGCTTGTCGCGCCCTAACGTGGGTTTGAATATTTAAATATTAGAGACTGTGAAAAGGAGAAGGCACGTCCGACACGTGTGGAGAAGCGATAGATTTTACAACACCATGCAAGTGACGACTTTTCACATTTACTGCGATTAGAAAGAAAATCGGGATACGTGGAGTGAGACTTTGTTCCTTGATTTTATTCTTGTGTTATTTGTTGCGCGAAAAAAAGATGATAATTATTATTTTACATATTTCGATGTTTGATGTAACATCAAGATTTTATTAAATATGTATGTCTCATGTGTCAAAACATTGACAGAAGCAAATTTATATATATATAAAGATAAAAATTTTTAAATTAATAAGAATAAAAATTTCGTAGACAGTTCTATTATCTGTGCTGAGTATCTGTGCAAAACCTGAGCACAATTTTCTTAATGATTTGGAAATTATTCCAGCTTAAAGTTAATATTGATTCGTATGAGAAAAAAATATTGCCAACGAAATAAAATTTTTCACATATGTTAAGAAAATTCAATAAATATTTAATATATAAATGTATTATTTAATATATAAAACACAATAAATATTTGTGCAAAATTTGATTTAGATCCACTTATTCGTTTAAAAGTTATTTACTAAAAAAATTGTAGAAAATTATTCTTTCTCTCTTTCCTTTCCTGCAAATTACTCGTTTTTTTTTTCTCCTTGATTTTAAGAGGTAATCATAATCAAAAGTTTTTATCATAAATTATGAAAAGTATTAATTACAATTATTTTCTTTTACGAAGACATTAAAAATATTATTTTGTGATATTTCAATTCTTTTTATAATCCGTATTTATTTTTGTTGAAACAACAAAATAAAAAAACGTGTTTCTTTTTTTAATTTTGACAATTCCTTTGCTGCTTTTGTACAACCAACATCCTTAAGCTTGAAGAACGATATTTTTTTTTCTAGTTTACATTTTTTTTTCTGCCAGGAAAGAGAAAAATATTTTCCAGTTTTTAATTTCGTACTTTGGTTAACCGCAGAAATGCAAATTTCTGCATGAAGGATAGCCTCCCCTGGAAACTGAAACGGTCTCCGATGCCCGCATATTTCCTCTAAACGACCTCGCAGAAAATGCACTTATGATAAAGTAGTAGCAAGGCGATATTGTATTTGGCACATAATCAATAATTTACTCTCCTCGTAAAGCAGAGAGAGAGAGAGAGAGAGAGAGAGAAATAAAAATCAGTGGTACAAAAAAAAAAATAAAAAAATGTACAAAGGACGATAATACTCTTATTTGTTGTTACACGTTACATTCCAAAATCCCGTCGCATTAACGCGGATTAATATCGCCGTTTATCTCGCGCACGGCGTTCATATATGTTTAATCGCGCTCGGACTTTTCTAGGAATGTAATCCCCTAACAAAACGGCTTTGCTTTGCGTGGCCAGCGAGGAAGCGATCGTATAACCAAATGTAAATTCTAGGCACGTATAATCCCGAGGTCCGCGAAATCCCCGACGGAACTATAGTCCCTCGCTATATACGAGATCCTAAAGAAATAGAGTTGACTATTGTAAAAATATATCTATCGATATTTTTATTTCCATTTAGGCATTCCATCGTGGCGCGTTAAACAAATACGTCATTAAAAAAAGTATTTGTACAAAATTATGTCAAAATGGAGATGCATGTATATTATCGTACACAATTAGAGGCAAAAGTTAAAAAATTAAATTCTTTTTAATCGCCTTTAGTCTACTATTGTGTCTATTGCGAATTGTCGGTGAAATTTCAATGAACGAGAGAGAGAGAGAGAGAGATCAAAAGCATGTCTGGACGATACGCAGCTTATCTGCCCGTTATTCGCGTTATCCCTCAGCTCTCTGGCGAATTACTCGAGCCCAATCGGGCGTGCGATCGGCGGTGCGCGCGACACAGGGTGTCGAGAAGGGCGCGACGCAGGACGAAGGGACACGGAGGGACGAGCAAAGGATGCCTCATCGCTTCTCTCGCTCCTCGAGGGACGCTCCAGACAAGAGAGGGCGCCAGGTGGATGATCCTCCGAGGACGGTTCGGCGGAGGCTGAAACAGGTCGGAAGTGGACCGGAGAAAGGGTAACCACGGCGGGAAAGGAGAGACGGATTCGACGGAGACCACCGGCCGAGGGCGAGGCAGGGGAGAAGAACAGCAGAAGGTAGACGGAAGGGCAAGTTGGTCCAAAAAGTCATGCAAGAGTCAAGGAACTCTCCGGGACACGCACCAAGGACCGACGGCGGTTTTCCTTATCCCTCTTAAACCGCTCGCTAGAATCTGTCTCTCTTCCTCCTTTGCTGTCTTTCTCTCTCTTCCTCTTCCTTCTTCGCGTACGCTTTCCCTCTGCCTTCCCTAGCCCTTTCTTTTTACCTATTTGCCGTCCTTCTTCCCCCTCCCATCCCCCTCCCGCCCCGTTTCCTCTTGTCGGGTACCAACGGAGCAGGATTTGAGAGGAAGGAGAGGGGAGGGACGATGTCAGGGAAGAGACGGCACTGACCTAAAGCAACGCGGTCGACAGTCGGATCCCAAAGCGAGGAGGAGAGAAAGAATGCCGGGGCTGAAAAGGGAGCAGCGGAGTGAACGAGGAGGGGGGGGGGAGGGAGGAAGGGACGCAGGAAAATTAATGGCGACGTGCGCTCGACATTTTTGCGGGCCAACGTCCGGGAGTTTTCATCTTCCGCGCGCCGGAAAAGATCGTCTTCGGAGGGCGGGATTGTCGCTCGCTAGAGCCAACCCCGGCGAGAAATTTTCGCTTGTTAAGTGGGGGCATTTGTTTTACCTGACGGAGCCGGGTGAGGCATGGCCGCGATAGTTCCACGGTTGGCTTTACCGATATTCCGACACCTTAGCCGGCAATTAATTGGCTTCAAGTCCGTAGATGTCATTCGTAAACAGCTATTGCTTATTATCTAGTTGAAGTTATCTAGATAATTATTTAGATAAAGCAATTGCATTATCTCATCTAGATAATACAATTTTTTTTTAAATAATTTGTTTAGATGAAGTATTTATTTAGATGAAGCAATTGCATTATCTTATCTAGATAATAATAGGATGTATTATCTACATTTTTATCTTAGAGATGGAAAAATGCGTCATCTACCTTAAATTATCTAAGATAATTACTTTATTCAGCAGAATTCATTGTCAGCCTTTAATAAACGCTTTATGATTCTCGTTATGATTTTCTTTAATATGTTTGATATTTCTTATATATATCTAAATCTTATACCTAAAGATATAAATATTGTATATTGTATATTATTTTAATTGTTACATTTTATTTTTCAAGCAATGTTATCTTAATATTATTTAGATAAGATGCTTTATAATTTCATTATCTAGATCAATTTGAAATAAATCATCTTTATCTTATCTAAGATAAAATTATCTATATCTTACTTTATCTAGATGATTTTAATATTATCTATGCAACGCTATTGTAAAACACTATTTGTAAGTAAACAGAAAAAGTTAGGTAAGTTAGTATAATTAACAACGTCTCGTCCGCAGGGAATCAGATGGGAAACTAACAATAAAATATTCAGACGTTTATTACGAACGCTGCAAGTATGTGTATTGAGAGGGAATCATATATATATA
>JBCAUJ010000113.1:993296-1009600 GCA_038406275.1 Cataglyphis albicans | reverse complement strand
ATCAGATGGGAAACTGACAATAAAATATTCAGACATTTATTACGAGCGCTGCAAGTATGTGTATTGAGAGAGAATCATATATATATATATATATATATATATGTATATGTATATAATAGCGTATTAAACTTTCATAAGAACTAAAACGCATCACATTTCGCGATTCAATCCTTTATATAAATAAAAGAAGTAAGTCGCAATGATTTGATGGATTAAACTCGCGCTGAGAAAAATCGATGCCGATCATAACCTCGTCGCGCAACGATCGTCCCAATGAGAGAGCTCGGCAGTTCTCGATTCGTTACCGTGATATTTACGTCACGGCGTCCCTTCTTTACTTTGCTCTTCTGTCCGGTGCGATCGCGTATATTACCGTGATAAGACTCGACGAGAGAGCCGTACCGTTGGGATTCCAATTTCATCGACCGGATCGTGAACCTGTTTTTCTGCGAGACCTTAATATCCGCCCCTAGTTGCTTCCACTCGCAAGGTCCCGTTCCATCGAGAGAGGTCTTCGATTTTCCCTACTCTTATGACACTTCATCCTCGATCGTTCTGATATCGCCATCATTTCTTCTCATCCGGAACGAGACAGGAAGAATGACGATCTTTTTTTTTTTTTCCTTTTACGGAATACGCATTGCAGCGCGTAATTGTTTGTAATTGCAACAGATTGTTATCGAACGAAAGAGATAGAAAGGAAGCTTCCTTACCGGAAAAAGATTTTTTTTTTTTTTTTTTTTATACGATGAAAAGATTGGAACTGGAGCGAAGCAATTTTCCTGAAATACGATGATATAAAGATTCACTGAAATTCGTGCAACGAATCCACAATCTTAATTTAAATCTAGAAAAACAAACATTTCTCCGCAAAGGCTCGTGTTCAAATGTGTTATCAAATACACGTATTCGCTCATGTAGTCAGATGCATGATGTGAAATGAATGATATTCCAATTTTATGAAATTTCATACAGTTTTCTATAAAGATTTATCGTAACAGTTTCTGCCTGTGCGGTTACAATGTAATAATAAAATTATAGATATATAGGGTGTTCAAAAATTAGACCGACAAACTTCAGGGCACCTTTAAAGGACACCAAAACAATCCAATGTTGTTAAGCCATTTTCGCACTAAAGAAAAAAACCAAAAACTAACAAGGACAAAATTCTTTTAAACAAAAATTATTTTCTCGAAATTTTATTAATGCGATTAAATAAAGGTGTTTTTATTATGAAACTTTTACGTGAAACATTTTTTGATATCTCGAATAATTTTTGAGATGTATCGAGAAAAGCCGCTCTATACATTAGACGAAGAGTGAGATTTCAGTTCTTAGAACCGTTTTTGCCCCCCCCCCCCTCCTCCCCCTGCATATGTATAAAGTTTCATTAAAATCAGAATTTTTCGGTTCGCGAAATTTTCTTGTTTAACTAGCTTGATTTTCTATTGCCAAACGATTTATTTGCAGACACGAGTTTATTGGCAAAATTGGCTTATTTTAGTGCCTTTTATAAGCACCTAAAGTTTGTCGGTCTAATTCTGGGACACCCTGTATAATTAAACAAGCAAATGGAAAGAAAATTAAGCCCTAGTTTTGTGCGGTAACTAAATCCATTTCTCTTTTATTCTCTTTCTGTCTGTTTGTCTGTCCTTCTCCCTCTCTCCCTCCCTCTCTCTCTCTCTCTCTCTCTCTCTCTCTCTCTCTCTTTCTTTCTCTTGCTTATTGTTTCTCGATGTGTGCATCTATAATACTTGAAACGTTCCTTTCGCATTACATTCTATGATGACGTGACACATATGCTATATATAACTTGACATTTAAACGAATATCTTTCGACCGTCACTCGAAATTTTAACTAATAATAATCGCGAAGTAATTACTTTTTTTACATTGACAGAAAATTGGAGTGTATTTACAAGGAAAAAAATTGAACACGTATATAATTATACATTTAAAAAATGGTTGTATCAAATATTCGGGGCAAAATACTTTAAAATGTAAACAAATTATTTTTCACAATTTCTACATGAAAAAAAAAAAAAGATGTTAAAAAATTCACTTGCATCTGTAATTTTTCATGAAGAAAGGCGAGGATTTTAACGAAGAAGCCACTTTTTATATCTATTAATTTGACGTAGAATGCTTCCAGCATTAATCTGTTGGAATGACAAACCTATGTGCACGTGCCAATGATATTGCATTTTCTGTATATATATATATGTATGTATATATATTTGTTGTACGTAGTTTGACGCCAAACTGCAGTTGACTAAAAACAAGTCAATTTGAATCAATTAGCGAACGCACGTGTGTAAAACACGGTGACGATGAGTTACTGATAAAAGCGCGCGTGAAGCGCATGCATAGCTGCAAAAATTGTATCGCATGCGTTCAGAGGAGCGCGTGTGCACGTACACACGCCCACGATTTAGCGCGTGTGCGCATTATTCGTACATATTTCACCGTAAATTTTTCCATCTCGCTGTGTGTCCGCGCACGTGGCGTGCATTTTTCACTATTTTTTTGGTAATTCAATACGTCGCCCATATACATAATACAGTTAGCGGTGTGAAAAAGCTGACGATAATTGATCGCGTCGCCGAAACAACGTTCGACCGCGCTATAATAATTTTTATCATCGTTACACTTTTTATCGGCTGAACATTCGCGTGCCGGACAGCGGAATTATTTGGCACCTTTGGAAAAAAAAAAAAAAAAAAACCTTCGCGAGTATCGCCCGCGGTTTTGCGACGAATATTTATTCATCGTATCCCGAGGGGAAAAAAAATGCACTCTTCATTTTTACTCGCGTCTAGTCAAACTGCGCAATTTCGAAATATCCCTTCGGGAATTTCCTCATCCCTTGAGTTGCGTAAAACAAAGACCTTTCAATCTAATTAACGTTAAAGCGCGATGCGACATGGGTTGCGAAGGGACTTTAAAATTTTGCCTGCAACTCCGAGGAGGCATTCCATTGAATACACGTGCGATTTGACGTTTAATCTTAAATCCTACGAAGGGCTCCCGAGTGCGTCGACTGTGCAAAATATCCATCGAAATATTTAAAATCTATTTTTGGACTTACGTCCTATAGTCAAAATATTAAACGTAAGTCAGGTTTTATAAAAAAAAAAAGTATTTTTATAATAAAAAAAAAAAAAAAAAAAAAAAATTGACACAAATGACAAACCTTAAAAGTTTTTGAAAAGAAAAAAGTTAGATAGAATTTTATCAAAATATTTCATTTCAAAATTCTAGAATGACCTACTCTAGCTTCAGAAATTATTCCAGGTATCCTTGATAGAGATTGGGGATAGCGATGACTTCTGTCATGAAAAAAATTCGACAAGTAGAAGATGATTCTTAGAGAATCCTTACTTTCTTGTTGAAGGAGAAACCGAACCCATTGTTTTTAAGGAAGAGGCAATGAAAGAATGAGAAAGAAAGGGTAGGGAAGGACAAACGAATTGTCGCTAAGGTGCATTGTTTCGATAGACGGCCACACCTGCACGAACTTTCTACGCAAAAGTCGGCGCGGAGATGGCACTGCCGGTGCAAATAGAATTTCAAGAGTCGCACATTAAACGCTTTATATCGCCGGCACAACCTTTTACGACCTTACGACCCGGTCTCCACGGTGACATCGCGAGGATCCTTTATACGGCGGTGTGGCGCGAAGTAAGCTCTCGGTCCCCGACGAAACTTGCGCGCGAGATAAACAACGAAACTTGGCTCGCTTCACTTATTTAATTCAGCATTTTCAATAGACCTTTGCGATGAATATTGTGAAATTTTTATTTATCACTCATTTTGAGTAATACATTTTCGAAATAATATTGACGGAAACTTCTTGAAAACTTCAATCTTAATTAACAATTGAATGCTGAGTAATATACATGAGAAAGTGATACTGTTAAAAAAAAAATTGAATTATATACACAGGGTGAGGATCTTATAAGATAATCTTCATAAATATTGATTTTAGACAAAATGGTTTGACAAAAGTAAAATTATTTTGAAAGGGATTACATTTTTTTGTCATCTTAGTGCAGGCGTCAAAAAATTTTGAAGGTCATCTCAAAGTCATTTCAAGGTTGCTTTATGGTCAAGATGTCATAAGTCGTTAGATGTACTTTTATCCTCTACAATTATAGCTGATTAAAAATAGAGCTTTTTATTTAAAAAACTTGATGAGATGAAAAAAAAACTTTTTGACGTCTGCATCTAAAAAAAAAAAAAAATTAGGCAATCAAAAAATATAGCCCTTTTAAAATAATTCAACTATTGCCTAAAGTTAATATTTATGTAATATTTATGAAGATATTTTAAAAGGCAATTTTTAATGACTCACCCTATGTTGTGTGCTTAAATTATTTACTTATGTAAGACATAACTTTTTTTTCAATCAAGCAATTTGTATCTAAACTCAGCGAGCGAAACTATATTTATAGCAAATATTTTATTGCAAATGAATCGACTCGTTTCTCGCAAAACGAACTCGCAGCGGGATGCTGCCAGCTGATGAACTGCATCGACCCGATTCGCGGGCAAAGAAATGAGCGCGCGTGTCTTCGTCGGGTGTTAAATCCATAGATCACTTTGTCGCCGATTAAGGCCTCGGTCAACGAGCTTCCCGAGCTACGCGCGAAACGATCCAGCTTCATGAGATGACCCACTTTTACGCGAGATGGCCGTTCATCGCGTAAAAGCCGGAGACGCCGCATCGCGATTTCCTGAATGTATAAACGAGACGCTTGATGACCGTCTAAAAATATCATCCGCCACGTTGATGATTTGCCGGAATGCCACGACTCGAAGCGATGCGTAAGCGTGGAAACGTGCATGAGGTGCCGTCAGGTGGCCGCGTTGCTTTTGATGAGCGAGTCGTTAGGTTACTTTCGGATGTGTGTAACATTCCCCCTCCTTTGCCGACAGCGAGATCGTCTTCGTGCGGCAGCATAAACGTTTTTAAACGACGATGATCGTTGCCATTATTACTGTAATAACTGCATCTGAAAGAGGGATAAGTACTTTTTTTTTAAGAAAACGATTTGATGTGTCTTACAATATCTAATATCTGTAATTTAAAAAATTTTTATGATATTTTAAGATCCTTTATTATACGTGATACCATTTTTGCAAAAATATTTATATAAAAAAAATTACATATTACACTGACATATAGGATGTTCCAGTCTGGTCAGGTCAGAGAAACTTCAGAGACTTATAGTCTAGGACTTTATAATTTAGGGAATAGTCTAGAGTCTAGGGCCTTATACTCTAGGAAATTGAATTTGAAACAAAAAAAGTTCCTAGATAACAAAGATTATAACTAATAAACTCTCTACAAAGTAATTATAAATAAAATTTAATAAGAATATTTTTATATTTACATTTGTAATACTACGAATGTAATATTCATACATGGAAAGGTGATTTTTTTCTAAAGTTTCTGCATTTTTCGTTGTTTTGAGGTTATTTTCTTTTGAACGCCTTATTAGAATTAAATAAAATTAATATAATTTAGTTTGTTACTTAATTACTCATCAAATTTATTTCATTATTTTTTTCAAATGAATGAAAGGTTTTAAAATTATTTTTAAAAATCATTTAAAACATTTTTTGAAATTTATCTATAACTTTTTACCGAAGCATTTCCGGATCTATATTTATAGGAACTCTTTTGTTCCAAATTCAATTTCTTATAGTTCAAGTTTTATTGTACTGACTTAAAACATCCTATATATATATTAACATTTGTTGTATGAAATATATTTAAAAAAAAAGCGTTTAAAAAATTTGAAATGTGTATATTAATTACAAATAATTATAATAAATTATAATTAATAACATAACAAATAATTCTTCCACTTTTCACATTTTCAGCTTCACTCTCAAAGAAGCCATTTGTGCAAATAATCCATATGTATATCAAACTTGTAAATCAGTCTTTCTCGATATTATCATTAAACTCCTGGATACGGAATCTAAACGCATATCGCATATCGTAACTAAGCGATAATATTCACTATTAAGGGAATAGCTAATAGCTTAAAGACGAAGACGCGCATCTGCCGTGAGTAGCTAATCGTCGCCGATCAATATATGCTACGCGCACATACGCAATATAACTACGCGTAATTAACACCCATTACTAACCACTCGATGCGCGGCCGCGCGCGTTTATGGCTTCTCTGCAGGAGAGTCCTATCTAGACTCCTCGGAATTAGCTCGCGATCGAAGAAACAACCGAAACGATCAAGATCGAGAGAGTGCGATATATATATATATATATATATATATATATATATATATATATATACAATGTATCCAATCCTGATATAATTTCGTAGCTCTTAGGGTTTGAGTATGGCACATTCTTCGCGAAGGAATGTTGAAGGAGGCAACCGCGAGACGCGGCTATAAAAGAGGGGGGCGGGGGGAGGGGGGGTGAACGGATCGAACGAGGAGATGGAGAATAAGAAGAACGGGAATAAACGAACGAACGAGCGAGTGCGTGTGTACGAACGTCGAGCTACTTTTTGCCAGACTTCCCTACCACCCTGGTCGGTCCATCCTCCGTGTATTCCGTGCATTCTCCTTCGGCAGTGCCGTCCTGCCGTCGTCCTCCCTCATCCAAACGCGCTCGCCCGGCTTTGGCTGGCCTCGCTCTTTTATTTCTCTAGATTTCAAAGCACTCAAACAGGTTTCAAAATCCCGCCCGCGGAAAAATCCGAGTGCCATCTCTCTCTCCCTTTCATCCCTATCCCCCTGCCCTCTTTCTCTTCTCTTTACTCCCTTCGCTTCCTTCTTCTTCTTCTTCCTTCTCTTCTTCCGCAGCGTGGTTGAGCGCCGCAAATCCTTGCTCGTCGCATCGCGGCCAGCTTTTCGTCGCAGTCCATCATTTGTCCTCACTGTTATCTTTCCTCTCTTCTCGCAAGTGTTCAACATTGTTTCGTAAGGTATTAAAGTCAAGGTACGAACGAGGAATGTCGGATACCATTATGTATTTTCGTCCGTGCAACGCTGGAATCTCGCGGTGGACTTGAAGAATTATCTCTTCTCGTGCATTTAAAAGAAAAAAAAAAACAAAAACTGCGCGTTAGCTTCATCGTCGACAGTGCATTATAAATACTTTCTTCTTTCGTTAGACTTCATCGATATTTAATCGCGCTGCTCCTCATATTCATGTTACACGTACGAGCTTGTTTTGGGTTGATAAATATTTAAATAAATAATGTTTAGACAAATATTTCTCTTCAATATTTGCCTCATTTCTTCCTTTACGGTAACACGTACAAGGATTTCTCTTTATGTACACCCTTGATAAGATGCGTTCCCTTTTTTCTTCGTTTCTCCTTCGCCAGCTCGTCTAAAAGACTTCTAGTGATCCCGACGAGCAATCTGTCCGTCTTGTCCAGTCCTTCCGCATTGCCGAAGCGTGAGGTTGCAATATGTTCGATGAGCCGAGGAGGTTTTATATTGTTCGCCCCGGCGTGTCAGATTAGATTTCGATTAGACGGTACCCGAGAATGATGCCGTACGAAGCTTTTTCTTCTCGCTTTTAAAACCGCGATCGCCAACACGATAAATCAACGCGCTCTCGCAAGAGTCGCTTTTTATCGAGGGTACGTTTTCAAGGTATCTTATAATTCATCTCCTCTCGTCGTGTTATTTGCATCTCGTGGGCAATCAGTCAAGCCGCAACAAAATCGTAGATTCGCCCTCGTTGGGCCTTAATATTGGCGATTGGAAAATTTGTATTTTTTATTTTGTTCAGAAATATTTTTTAAATTTAAAATTTTGAAATTTCAAAATATTTTTTAACAAAAAAAAAATACAATAAAACGGTTAAAATTTTTGTGTTCAATATTTAAACACATTTATGTGTTAATTTAACATATTGTTGTTGGGTTAATAGAACTCAAGTGTTAAATTATATTAATACAAGTGAAAAAAATTTTTAAATAACACAATGCACACCTATTTTTAATTTTACACCCTAGATAGATAACTTGATGTATTATTAGCGACAGGATTTATCTGTTAAAATTTACAGAAAACACAATGTTGATTTTGTTCTACAATAGGAGCGAGAGTAACTACAATCATCATTAATAACATTTTCCCAAATTTTGTTTTTATTATGAAAAATATTTTGATTTTACGCAAAATTTATTCCAAATTACGTTGAGGTTTGCATTTATTTTGTATTAAAATATTAACATGGTAGTGTCAATATTAGTGTCGATATTATGTTGAACTAGCATAAAAATTTGGATTGTTTGTGTTAAATTTAATAAAATTCAATACAAATTTTTCTAATTGCGCATCAACTGCTCGATATGTCAAACGGAAGAATTTCGTCGAAGGTAAAAAAAAATTATCATACACATTGCAATTCGTAGTCGAATAATATCCCGCATCCCTCCGAGCAGCTCTTAACGCAAGCCCCACAATGCTACGCACCCTTGAATTTTTGCAAGTCAATATTACGTCATCAAAACAAAAAAACGGGCAGGATTTTTTTTTATTTTCGGTAAAAGCCGCCCTCAAGCAACATATCTCTCGCAGCGAGCGCGAATTCGATTATTTTGCTCGCTACTCTTTCATTTAGCTTCCTTTCTCATTTTTTTTTTTAGACCACCGCGTAAAGTAATTAGCCGCACATGGTTGGTCGTATACAATCTACGAGCGGGCGCGTATCGAGAAATCTCGTGTTGTTCCGCAAACCCTGAAAACCTGCGTGCGCGTGTATATATATATATATATATATATATATATATATTTTATGAAGATATATGCGAATACGAAATGCGATAATGGATGATCGATGAGTGAAGAGGTGTATGAGAGGAAAAGGGAAAAAATAGTGGTTATTAGTATATTGAGATGGATATTCCGGGACGTGAAAAAAAAAAAATTACGCGCATGCAAAAATATCAACAGAATTTAATAATATTGATGGCGCAGAATTAAGGATTAGAGTTCAATATACCTGCATCATGGCGGTGTCCATTTCGCCACATTAAATTTCAATAACATATTACATTAGTGATCGCAGAACGTAGATGCGTATACACGGCGCGGAATCCTTCTTTTTTTTTAAAAAAAAAAGAGCATAAAATGTTTCATGAAATAAGAGATTCGTTGCTTATTAATTCGCGTCGTGTTTTTACGTCGCGCACGCTCGCTTTGTACTCGTTCTTCAAGCAAGTATTTAACAACAGCTGGGCGTTTTACGTTTTTAAGACACTTAAATTTGCAAATCCAAGCGTGTTACACATCACTCTCGCGAAATACGCCTGTCCGGAACAACTTAATACCGCCGACAGGCCCTCTTCTTCTTCGCCCGAAGGCAAACTCCCCAGTGCTACGGAAAATTCAGCGTGAAACTAATGTTTCGGCATTAGCGTTAAGGAGCGAGCAGGCTGGAAAAAAATACGCTCCAATCTTTCCATCGTGCAATGCTAATGCGTCAGTGAGAGGGAAAAAATCCGGGGAAGGGGGAGGAGGGAGGGAGGGAGGGAGGGAGGGAGAGAGAGAGAGACGGAAAGCCTAAGGAGAGGAAGAAACAACATTAATTTGAGCCACATGCATCGCTCTGGCTTCGTATTTAGGTGGATAATCGGCTTACCTGCCGGGCAGCCCGCCACTTGCAGCGAATGCATCAGCGGACGCCGGTTGCATGCGCTGCCATTGCCGCTGGCAGCCGCTGACTGTCATTAGCGAGGAGTGTTAATGCCGAAGGTTCTCGCGTTAATGACGAGGTGGTGTCCTCGCTCCGCACGACTCTGGAAATGAAAAACATTCCGAAGTAACGCGGCATTTTCTTCTTGGCTTCTCTCTGTGCGCCGCACTTTTTGCCCAAGAGAATTTCACGTCCCTTTCTTGAAGCTTAGGTGCTTTATGAGGGGAGGATTATCGGCGGATCGTTGAGTTTTGGAGGGGATGGATATAGATAGTTGGAGCAGACAATTGAATCCGTGTTTCTTTTTTTTTTTTTTTGGATGTATTAATTTTTTCATCGCCGGTTCCAAAATATTGTGAAAGTCAAAATGAATAGTTTTGGAAATCTCATATTATTTCACAGAACGAATAGAAGCGATTTATGGTCTCTGTTATATGATCTATATCTATATCATTTGATATTTATTAAACGATTTTTTTTTTATTTACTTGCTCTATGCAAATTGTCGAAAGTAACTTGAAATATGTCATGTGTCAAAACATTGACAAAACGTTTAATTTTTTTTTTTTTACATAATTTGACATGTTTTGACATGTGACATAATTTTTTTTTATGACAAATAATTTTGTCTTAGCAGTTTGAAAATTAGTTGAGCTTAAAATTAGTATTGATTCTTATGAAAATTGTTGCACTCGTTGACAAATTTGACAAGGAGAAAATATTGCCAACAAAATAAAAATTTTCACATATATTAAAAAAAACTAATAAATATTTTTGCAAAACTATTTTTATTTAAATTCACAACCACTTGTTTAAAAGTAATTTACTAAAAATTAAAGAAAAATATTCTCTCTCTCTCTCTCTCTCTCTCTCTCTCTCTCTCTCTCTTTTTCAGCAAATTACTCGTTTTCTTTTTTTTTAATTTCTTGCAGTTGATTTCAGGGGGTATTCAGGATCAAAAATTGTTGCCATAAATTAGGAGAAATATTAATTACAACTATTTTCTTTTATATTTTAAAAAAATTTTATTTCACGATACTTTAATTCTTTTTATAATCCGGATTTATTTATTCAATTTTCCAAATAATATAAACGTAAGAAACCTATTTTTTTTTTTTTTTTAATTTTGACAGTTCTTGCTACTATTATACAGCCAAAACATCCTTAAGTCGTACACGACGACAAACGAGAGATGCACCGTCACATAAGGTATTCTCGCATTCGCGTTAATTAAATTCATTATCGTCAAAATCGTTATCGTCGTAACTATTATTAGTGCCGTTACTGTTACCGCTACTAGAGGACTACCACTATTACGCGGATAATTAAGCGGCTTATGATTACGCGGTAATAGCAACGATAAATAGGTCACGTGCGCCGACCCGCTCGCGTCTATTAAATTATTTTATACCTGTGATTCCGAATTATTATATCCGGCGTTTATGATTGCTTTGTATGGTGTAAATGCGCTTACGCGTGTATGTGTATGTACGTGTGAATGCGTCCATCGTATAACTCTTCCAGCGTAGTTAAAATTAAAAGGGATTATAGAAAGGGTGTTAAAATGTGACTGCGGTATGCTTTCAACGCACATTTCTCACAATTAAAGAAATTAGCTTTGTTTGAGGAAGGAACGAGGTGGCAGTAAAATGTAAAAAATATTTTCGTGCGCGGCGCATTACGTGATAATGGCATTGCTTCAAACATAAAGGGGACTCCCAAAAGTATCAACCCTGTTGCTGCAAAAACTCCTCCTTTCTACGATAAATAAACATCTCTATCTCTAGTATAGTTTAATTTTCCGATAATTCTGAAACACTCGATATACACGCGAATATAAAATAATATACACATGCTATCCGCCTCGTGAGCGTGGAGGGTTCAATTTTTTTTTTTTTTATGTAACTTACTCCGCGGGTCACACGCGGAAGAGGGACAAAGAGAACTTAACACGCGAAAGCGTGTAGACGCTGCATTTCGCATTCCTACCCCTCTTCCGCGGATTCCGCGCACTGTTCTTGGGTGACATCCTCGGGTATAAGGGCAGGAATGCGACGTCGATGTTTCGCGTAAGTGAAACTGGTTGGCCCACCGGGTGTCGTAAGCTGTCCAGGTATTATTACCCGTGTCCCCCGATTTACATCGCGTGTTTCTCCATGAAACACGGTGAAATTTCGCGTGGCTCGAATCTACGAATCACCGCGGATTATTCGAAGGAGAAACGACACCCTCGGTGGATGAAACATTTCGGACCGAGTACAGGCGCAATTAACTCTTTGCGCTCCGATGTCATCCGGGGGCATGTGTTTCCGAGCACTTGATGCAAGTCTCGGCGATAAAAATGTCAACGACTTTACAGAAAGTGTGTTAAATTATTTATTTGCGTAATAAAAAGTGGATTTTAGTAAATTTTTCCTTGAAATAGTGAATAAAAATAAAATGAAATTGAAATTGAAAATAAAATAATAGAAATAAAAATGAAATAAAAATTCAAATTCAAATTCAAATAAAATAAAAATTGTCAGATATTGCAATTATAATTACAGTTTATAAAAATTATTTCTCTATTATAATATCAATCGTTTCACAAACACTCTTTTTTATAAAATATAGCCACGAAAGATTGTAGAAGTTACAGCACTTTCCTCTCCAATTTCCAGTTTACTTATCATCAACGATGAACTTAATGTTGGAAGTCGAAAAAGATCGACGTTACTTGCGATCCCTTTGAAAATTTCCGCAGGCGATCTGCGAAAGTTTAATACGCGACAGGCTTGGGTAGAAATTTTCAGAGATCCTATCGACTTTCGTGTTATTATGTTTGAAAGTAACTATCCGGGGAGGAGGAGAGGGGGAGGGGAAGGGGGAGGGGTTATTGGAGGGCAAGCGGGGCGAGCATACGAGTGGAGAAGGGTATCGAGAACGATTCTTAAATGCAAATGTCCATGTGCATTTTTATGCGCCTCACCGAGGCGTCGAGCGTCGTAAGCCTTTGAGCACGCCTTTGACTTGCAGATGGCGAGCGAAATTTAGAACGGTAAAGTGGCCGGTTTTATGCGGAGCTTACTTATATCTACACAAATATTTGATGGTACGCAAGCCGCGCGCGATTTACGGTAATCGAAATATCGTGGATGTAATTTCGCGAGGGAGCAAGCCGTGCGTGGGCAATCTTGACTACGTTTAGGAAGTGCCTCGTAAGATGTGTCAGGACATTGCGTCGTATGTTAACTTCGCAGTATGCGTACATTGGAATCTAACGGGATTCTCAGTCTTTTGATACTTGTCTTTTTATCTCCTTTCTTTACTTTCGATAATCAAGTCTCCCTGCACGGTATGTCACTGAATTCTACCACGAGCATTAAATTATAGTCTGACACATCCATATGTTTTTCTTATAAATAAAAAATTATATATATATATATTTATAATCTTTTATTTCAATAGTTCTCAAGAAAAAAAATATTTTCGACCCTCCTTAATTTTCAACAAAAAATCATCTTCTAAAATTTGTCATCCTTATTTAGAATCATTCTGTGTATATATATAGATATATACAAAAAAATCATTTAAATAATAAAAAATCATTTAAAATTTGTCACCCTTATTTAGAATCACTCTGTGTATACATATACATAGATTGATTCTAAATAAGAGTGACAAATTTTAGAAGATGATTTTTTATTGAAAATTAAAAAGGATCGAAAATATTTTTTTTCTTGAAAACTATTGATTTTATGAAAAAAAATAATAGAAATAAAAAAGTTTCTAAAGAAATCAAGCTTTCTAACGCATATTTTTAGATGCTTACATTCCGGCTTGTTGAAAAGTTTTAATAAAAGATTGAATAAGGGTTGCTAGTTTCATCCCTTTATAAGGTTATGGGAAATTTTTTAAAAATATTAATAAGTATATTTCTTTACTAGTAAAAAAAGTCTATCAAATTTCATTTTTTAACTTGTTCAAAATTTGAGAAAAAAAATAAAAAACCTAACCTAATTTTCTTATCTAAAATTTTTACCTTCTTTTTTGGAAAAATGTAAGTCCTCCAAGGAAAGATAAAGGAGTATACATATTTATATGAAAAAAACTCTCTTCAATTTTCAAAGAATCATCTCCTAAAATTTTTCGCATTTATTTAAAATCACCCTGTATATATGATACATTTTGTTGAGAAGTAACATTGATAATTGTACGTAACTTTCTTGTAGCTTACAAATTATCGGCGTAACATATATTGTATACGAAAGATGTTTTATTTCAGTACTCAATAACAGATTTAAGAAGTCGCTATAAGTTTCGTAACAAATTGGCGAGTTTCTATGAGAAATTCACGTCTAGGTATAACGCACCAGAATAAATCCATTATACGGCTCGTCGGACCGTAGGCCAAACGGGGGTTCCGGTGACACGCTGTGAAATTATTTTGCGTACGCGATACGTGATAATCGCCGATCGGCGGCCGATCGCTCCAATTAACGCGAGAATATTTGCGCTAAAATTACGGCTCCGTCGTTCGGGGCGAAACCTCGCCCAACCGATGGGTAATCGATACAAAAGTCCACAAGGGTTGGTACACAAACAAGGGTGTATACAAACAGCTGCAACTGGCCGGTAGTCGAGTGCAAATTGCGACACCCGTGACGGACACTCGTGAAATCTACTCGCGAGATTGACGAATAAAAAGAAAAAGTGAAAAGGGGAAAGAAAACTCGTTCGCGATTTCTCGTCGACGAGACGAGAACCTCTTCCTCCGTTAAATTGAATGACAATTATATTCCTTCCACGAGTATTCCTTTTCTCAATACTATTTAGCACGGAAAGATCAGAAGTATATAGGGTGTCCCTGCTACGTTCGCTCGAAATTAGATCAAAGTGAAATGCATCAGCGATAAATCATTGTAGATTACATCCGTCACCCTCATTGTCGGGCTACGCGATCATTAGTTGAGAGCGCGATCTACTACCTTTTCGCGTTCACAAAGGAGAGGATTTGACAACCGGTTTAGAAGGGTTAATATCCTTCTCTATACCCGGCAGCGGCGCGCGTTTCCGCTCGGGAATTCTCTCGGGCCGGCAATTGGGTGCCCGAGCGATAATACAAACGTCCTCAGTGACGTAGCAATCCACGCGAGTACCCTTCTCCTCGCGCTTTCGGCGCACGCTGAGTGGGTGGATGGTGGGTGGATGGTCCCCGGGTCTATATTCCGTGCTTATAATCCGTCTCGACGGACAATGCACACGATATCCGGTTGCGAGGATCCCGTATCGGTGCACGGAAGCGCGCTTCTAAACGCGATAGGTAATTAACGTATTGTGCGGGTGGTTACGGTAACGCCGCCATTTGGAAAATAACTGGGCGTGACGCGAAAAAAAAAACGGCCCAACGCGATACAATATTGTCCCGAGAGTGCAGGATTGATAGAAATAAACCGTCAAGTTAATAAATTTACGAAGCTCCTAGAATCTTTTTAATTATTACGGATAGGGTGTCTACTTCCTGAAAGTCTCAGGGATTTCGTTTTTATTTTGAAAAATCAGGGAATTCTCATGGAATTTTATTTGAATTTTCAAAAAGTCTCTCTTTGATTATTTTGTTTTTATATAACAAGTATCGATAATCTGATTGGCCAATGATTTTGAATTATGGGTTTCAAAAATATTTTTAATATGTGTGTATTTTTCTCTATTTAATATGTTCATTGTCATAGCAAAAAATATTGAATACAATATTGAGTACACATTTTTTTATTGTAATTCTTAAAATTAATGATAGAAAATGATAATATTATGCAAATGAAAAATATTTATCTTACAAAAGTCATTCAATTCTTTTCAGAACATTTTTGAATTCAATATTTAAAATTTCAGTGATTTATTTTTCCTTTGTATGAGTGAAAAACATTAGAAAACGCACACAAAAAAATTTGTTTTAAAAAATTCCACTTGAAAATTCTATGATTTTACTTTGAACTTTGAACAAATTAATCCTGAAAAATCAGGAAATTCTCAGGGATTTTGTTTTTATCTTGAAAAATGGGAATTTTCATAAAATTTATTCGAATTTAGAGAATTTAGAGAATTTTTTCAAAAATTTCCTCTTTGATCATTTTTTTCTTATATTGTAAACATCGGCAATCTGATTGGTCAATGATTGAATTATATGTTTCAAATACATTTTAAATATATATCTTTATCTCTTTGATTATATGTTCATTGTTATAGCAATATTGTTATAGCACAACAAAAAAATTATTTTAAAAAGTTTCATCTAAAAATTCTCAGATTTTACTTGGAATTTTGAACAAATTATCTTAATTACAAATTAAAAAACAGAGAATCCTCAAGAAATCTTTTTACAAGTTTTGGATAGACATTCTGTATGGAGTGATAAAGATAAGCAGTTAATTATACACGTGCAATGGAGAGATTTCGACACAAGGAAAGATAAAGAGAGCTTTCTAGTAATTAGGTAATTGAGATTTATATAAATTTCATTTTACAATGTCATTAATAAAAAAGCGCTTAGAATCGTGCGTAGGTATTGGCGCGCATGACGTATCAAGCTGAGGTTAGGATGACACTTAGATTACATTATGAAACGTTGCTT
>JBCAUJ010000113.1:954353-990237 GCA_038406275.1 Cataglyphis albicans | reverse complement strand
AGCTATAAGAATATGCAATAAAAAATAGGGGATTCCATTTAAGAAATTAAAGATGTCCTTGACTTGACCTTAACGATACCATCCAAGATCAAATCAATAACACCATCTTATGTTCCCCTCAACACCATGCAATTTTTGTTCAAAACGTTTTTCTCTAAAATGCTTAGTTTTTGGAAGAAAAGTGTACGTGTGGTCTAGGACACCCTGTATATATATATGAAACCAAAAACCGTACGGCGAATCGTATATATATATATATATATATATATATATATATATATACGCATTTTCATTTGCATGCCGTGTGTATCATTACATAAGCCATCCGCGAGCGCGTACGAATTAAAACATAATAAGATAACGGATTTAATTAAAAATGTTTGCGAGCTGCAAAAACCCATTCCGATAACCCCGATAATTCGATACCGGCCGGATTTTTCGACGATCCATCCATCTCTCGCGCAGCGCGGCCGCCCCGATTAAAAGTTAACCCGGCGTATTTCCATTCGCTGTTAATGTCGAACTCGCATCGGATAATATTCCAATAAACGCGTCGTTATACTGATATAACTGTCGCTGCACGACCGATAATTGGATGATGTTACGCTCGCACGATTCTCCCGGCGTTTGCCTCTGATTCGAAAAAAAAAAAAAAGAGTTCGAGTTAATTTTTCCTTCTGTCAAAGTCATTAATTCCTGTAAAAATCATTAATATCCGTCACGAGTTCATCGGCAATTAAATACGCGATAAAAAAAGTACTTTAATGCGTAATAAATATTATTTTGGCGATACGAGCTATATATGAAACTTGTCATAAGTTTATTCGAACTTTAACAGGATAAAACAAAACATATTCGATATTCAAGTAAAAAAATTCATTTCGCGTGACTTGAAAAAGAATTTCGAGGCATTCCAAAAAGAGAGAGAAAGAGAGAGAGAGAGTCAGGCCATGACAGGCGATCCAAGAGCTATTTACATTTTAAATTGCACGTGTAATAATGATCATTATTTACGATCACCTTCTATGCAAGATGACGCAGCACGTGGAAGAAAGTGCAAGCATGGCTCGACAGCTATATTAACGTAAGAGAGAAAAATATCGCGCTACCAATTTCCCATGGTATTGACATGATTTTATTCCGCGGTTTTCAGAGGCGCGTCGCCTTACGTTGGCAAGGTAAAAGGCTAAGGGAACGTGGCGTACGGCTGAGAGCCGTTAACGTCTCGACGTAACCAAGCGGAGTGTCTGCGTGTGCGGAGTAAAGACGTAAAGATAGTGGCGAGAAGGGGAAGGGATGGGGGAGAGAGTAAGAGAGTGCGAGAGAGAGAAAGAGATAACTGCGTTCGGATGTAGGCTACCAGAGTCACGACCCTCTTCCTCACTTCCTTGCGCGCGTTGCAGTTTTGCCTTCTCTTCCTCATCTGCCTCTTCTTCTTATTCTCCCTTTTCCCGCTCCACAGTCGCCTCCACAGAGGTCAAACGCTGGTCGAAGGTGATCCGGTCGATGTAAGACGCTTAAACATAACTTGTAAACGTTCATTTCCGACTTAATCAGTGGCGGACTCATGACCATACCGGGTGACCAACTCGACGGTGTGTTTACGGTATCGCGTGCCTCATAACGGAGAAATAATATTTAATTTGCATGTCTTGAGGATGCAAAAATCGTAAAAAAAATGATAATTTGTGTATGTAATATTTATTATTAATTATAACATTTCACGTGATTACTACACTGTTGGAAAATTTGTTTTCTTGTTAAAAAATATGCTGGTTAAAAATTGTTGTATTAAATATTTAACACATTCATGTATTAATTTAACAATTTGTTAATTTAAAAATTTTTTAAATTTACAAAATTTTTTTAAATTTAACAATTTATAAATTTTTACATTTAATTTAAACATATTTTTTTGTCAAAAAACAAAATAATAGAAATAGATAGAGAGAGAGAGAAATAGTGATAAAAGATATATCTAGCAATAATAATAAGATAAAAAATATCAAATGGTATGTAAAGAAAAAATAAATAATTGTTATAAAAAATATATTGCAAATAATTCCATACCTTTTTTTAAAAACAATTATTTTCTGTACACCATGTGATTCATCTTATTATTCTGTACATAAAAGTATTACGACACAATTATCGAACACTAAATAATTTTCCAGATATTTTATATTTTATACTAAAATATGTCAGATTAAGGTACAAAATAACTAAAAAAATTCTTAATGAAAAAATACTTTATTATAGTGTTTTGGAAAGGTCTCGACATAAGCTATAAGAATGTGCAATAAAAAATAGGGGATTCCATTTAAGAAATTAAAGATGTCCTTGACTTGACCTTAACGATGCCATTCAAGGTCAAATCAATAACACCATCTTATGTTTCCCTCAAAACCATACAATTTTTGTTGAATACGTTTTTCTCTAAAATGCTTAGTTTTGAAAGAAAAGGGGTGTACGGGTGGTCTAGGACACCCTGTATAATGCGTGCGATTTAACTAAACCATGTGGATAAAGAAATTTATAATTATGTATCTTAAATTATATCTTGAATTGCATTAAAATTGTATTGAATTAATTTATAATGAGATCGTCTTAAAAATCGAGATTTCTTAAAAATCAAAACATGTTATACTCGATACTCGATCAAGAAAATGGCAAATTCTAAAAAAAACATTAATTTTTAATTAAAATTTAATTTTTATCCTACATAGAAATAGTGATATTTGTGATATTGCGATATCAGTATCGAGAAAAAAATGTTGCTAGCGATATGTGTCACGTTTGCATCTTATCGTTTTTGTATATAGTGTTGATTTTTAAAACACACGATGGATCTTACGCGGCAAGAGAATAGTGTTTACATGTATTAGTCAAAGTCAAGTGATCCCTGTGATTCCCAATGGGTGCGGCAACAACACAAATGTGAGTTGCCAAAAAGTTCACGCATACGAGACTCGTGTGCGTGAACAAGAGAGAAAATCGAAAAGAATCGGGGAAAAAGAGAGAGCAGATCACCGAAAGAGAAAAAAAATGGGTCGTCGCCGGGATTTAATCAATGGTTTCGACAAGCGATCAAATAAATAGTGAATTATATTTGTCATTGAATAATTAAAAATTTTAAAAAGTCCATTATAACGCGTTAATCCTTTGGCAAATATAAAGGATGTTAAAAAATTAGTGAGTCTGATAAGTTTTGAAGGAAAATAGAGGACTTCAAAATCAATATTTTTTTGTTAATATTTTTGTTGATATTTTTCCCTGCGACGTTTCGTTGTGGTTCTCATATTATATTCAAACTTTCAATAGAACAGAGGTTTCAGTGTGTTTTGACAAGTTATATGTAATTTATTTATCATTATGGAGCGATTCATTCGGATAGAATTAACTGACATGCATTTTACTTATAGAACAGCTGATTGAAATGAACGAACAGCACAGAACCATCAATGTTTCGATCATATTATTTTCATATTGAAATTAATGGAGGAATTTTTGAGCATTTACTCTCAAATCGTGAATCACTTTTCTGTATTTGTTCCATTTTTTTGTTCAAGAAAAGTAAAAATATAAGTTTATCTATTGAAATCATGAAACTCGTATTTTATATCCTGTCATGTTAAAAATGTTATAGAGATAAATATTATTATTCAAAAATGAGATCAATATTATTATCAAAAAGTGTTTCTTTCGAAGTCCTTTAATTTTCCTCTCCTTCAAAGTTGATCAGTCTAATTTTTTAACACCCTGTATATATATGTACAATGAAATCTTAACTTTCGTTTCCCCTTTTTATGGCTTCGTCATAAGCTATCTTGAGAGTTTATGCGCACAGTCCATACGCCCCGTATAAGCCCTCGAAAGATCATTGCCCCTCTCCCCCCTCCGCTACCCCCACCCTCCTTCTTCCTCCGTTATCTTCGGGCAACGAGCAAGCTTAACAACAAATTGCGGCGGATTTCGACGACGGCTGAACGTTCGCTCGCCACGGAACGAGCAGTATCGGACGAGTCCTTTTCTCCCGTTCATAGAATTCAATTTCGATATCCTTTCTTTCCTTCTTCCTCTCCCACTCTCTCTAGCTCATATAAATTAATACCTTTTCTATTATATTTTTATACAAATCCCTGCATTCTCTTAATCCTTTGCGATTAGAATATATATTTTTAAATTTTCACACATATATATATACTCTTTTACGTCAAAAAAAAAAAAAAAAAAAAAAAAAGAAAAAAAAAAAAAAAAAAAAAACTTTTTCAAAAAATCTGTAGCTTTTTTCTGCGGCCCATTTTTGGCGGGCGATCGTCGACCTGCTCTCGAGCCTATACTCGGCTCGCGAGGCGACACGACGGTCACGCGAGTGCACGTGCACACACAACCGTGAAACTTTAAGTAGGCCATCGCACGCTTGACATTACGTCCTGCTCTCGCGGACGAACGCGAGAGCGGCTTGCGGCGGCGTTTTCCGTCGGCTTGTGATAACTCATATCGACCACGCCATGCACTCTCGGATGCCGCTACTCCGTCGAGCGAGAGTAAAAGGCGCTCGTCGTGTACGGGGCTTGCGTGTTTTAATGGCGCGGCCAGCAAGCTGCAAGGCTAAGGTACCGCCTTCAACCGGTAATAGATTAGCCGGTAGGTACGTTACGCAGAGAAAAAGAGAGCGAGGAGGAGAAAGGGAGAAGGATATAGCGATTGCTGCACTTGGACTATGAGCTCGCGCTTGGCAGTGAGCGGGGGGTCGAGGGGAGGGCGAAAGAGTAATAGAATAGAGGGGGGGAGGGGGAGGACAGGTAGTGATTGCGGTAACAGAGAGAGAGGGAATAACAGCTATCAACTTAGTCGCGAGACAAAATGATTAAGGCCTGCGTGTAAATTGGTCGGATTTGAAAATTGCATGGAAGGTAAAATTAGGGAGGAGGGGGCGAGAGACTGAGTTCTTTCGCATTTTTTTTTTTTTCTGATAGAGAGCGGACGGAGGATAATAATAGTGCGTATAGATATTGCGAAATTTTTTTTTCAGATAAATAAATTAATATATCTTTGAAATAAATTATTTTGAGATAAATAAATAAATGTGTAAGGAGGAGAGTTAAAAATTCGTCGATACACATTCGAAAAAATTTGTGTAAAATACTTAATAGTCCCATACAATCGACACAAATTTTTCTGTTAATTTAACATAATATGGAAATGTTAAATGGTAAACATTAATGTTAATATTTTAACGTAAAATAAATGCAAATCTCAAATCGATTTAAAATGTTATTAATGATTTGTAGTTACTCTTGCTCCTATTGTAGACTAAAATCAACATTTTTTTCTGTAAATTTTGACAGATAAATCCTGTCACTAATAATACGGAAGTTATCTATTGTGTAAAATTAAAGACAGGTGCACATTGTGTTATTTTTACACTTTTTTTCAGTTGCTTAATTAATTTAACACTCGAGTTCAATTAATACAACACACAGCAACATGTTAAATTAACACATGAATTTTTGTGTTAAATATTTAACACAAAAATTTTAACCAACATATTTTTTACAAGAAAACACAAATTTTGCAACTATCTAAAGATGACTAATTATCTTTTGAAATTATAGATTAAATATTATAGAGAAAATATAGATTTCTCAGATTTTTTCTTTTAAAAAAATTAGCTGTCATGTTGGACACTTTATGCGTTAAAGTAGGTTCTTCAACCGTGCGCGATTACTTGACAATTTTCCTCTTTACATTAAAAGCGATTATCTCTGTTAATGCAAAGCGCGAACAATCATTCCTATTATAGGTTATGTTAACCCGCGACACCAAACTACGAATATTATAATAATTGTGTAATAATTCAGTGTATTTAAGGCAGCGTGATTTTGCAGGGATTTTCTTGCGTCTTTTATTTAGTGACATAATTAAAATTTCGAAATTTTTGTTAATTAATGTTATTAATATTATTATTAATGATAAATATCTTTAAGATCGCCTGTAGATAAATAAGATAGATGTAAAGATTCTTTGTACTTTCTTTTATCTGCATATTATTTAAGTATTTAAAGTAATTTAAAATTTAAATATTTAAATATTTAAAGTAATTTAAAATCAATTTATATCTTACTAAATTACACAATCGTCAAATTGTCAAATTAATTGGTTACAGCATTTTTTTCTTGCCTCGAAAAATCTTAAACGAAAGATGTAAGCTTCCGATAGCACTCGGTACTTCTCTGTACATTTTCATACGTGGCAATTTACATATTACATTTGAAATACGAGTATTGTCGCGTTGATTGCGTCGGTGGAAGGTTTCTTTTTATCCGTCCGGGTCTGCAACCCCTAAGTCTTGCGATTGAGACTGATTGCTACTCAAGAAACGTTTTCTTCGAAATACTTACGATTTCGCGGATTAGAAACTAGTGCACTGTACTTTATAAGCAATGAAGGAGCATTTTCAACTAATTAGCTTTGCAAATCGCGCAACGGAATAACGAACGTTTCAATTATTCATACCCTCGTTTACCATATTTGAAATATGTTCATGTCATATTAAGCAGTAAGTACGCTCTACTAGCTAATTAGCTGCTGTTATTTGTTCAATCGTCGTTTCTCTTGGTTTTAATATACATCTTTATAATTTCGTTGTCTCGAATGTAAAATTTGAATGAATTAAATTTAAAACTATTTTTTTTTTTTTTTGCAGAAAATTGTATTTGTACTTTTCTATTTTATTCCTGCACACTAAACTTGGTTAGCCCGGCTATGTTGAAAATGTCCCCGGTCGTTTCGTCGTGTTCTTATTTGCATTTTATCGATGGAAAATCACGCGGAACAGACTATGATCCGGCAATCTTGAATCTCCCTAGCGGAGCAGACGATAACGAAACTTTCTATCTCAAATAACCGTGAAACTCTTGCCTGAAGCTGCCAAATTTTTCCAACGTTTCCGTAGAACGTAAACGTTAAGATAAGTTCGTCTTTGGTAGCTCGCAACGCTCAGTTGCGGATTGTTGTAGCAAGTTTGTGGAGCGAAGATAAGCGATGTGAAAAAGACGGTGGCGTGAAATCGCATTTTCTTTCGAGAGATAGAAAGAAGAGCTGAAGGTGTAGAATATAGAGGGATGGATAGAGATCTCCGACAGCGACGTGCACTTTTGACAGTCAAAGCCAATAAGATGATCTACATTTGATCGATCATCTTTTATATATATATATATATATATATATATCTTCTTCATAAATATTTATTATATACATAAACTGATGAAAACATACACAATTTTTACGTAATTATATTTTTTTTAATTTAATTCATTAATTTTTTTAATTACTCTACATGATGTTACATTTTACGAGAAACTATCACATTTGGAACGAAAAAAATAGGAATAAAATTTATATATCGCATCAATGTGGAGAAGTGTTATGATAATCACGCTGGTATTAATTATAGGGATGCAAGGTGCATCCTTATTTGTGTATTTTTATAGATTTTATAGATGAAATCGTGGAGATGTGCACAGAAGGAATGCTTAAATGAGGGAAAAACCGGTTGGCGTACATCCCTAATTTTCAAAGCGCCATTGACAGATAAAACGGCGACGAAGCGGTTTGCCAGGAAAAAAGAATCGCCCGGACAAGCAGGTTTTGTCGATGAGATCATTACACACGATTACGCTTTTAATAAACACAATTCCTTGTTTAAGCGTAATTCCAGCTACTTAGTTGTATCAAGCGATGCAGATGCTTCTTACGCTTAAGATCGAATCTGCCCACGCGCATTATCTTCGTATATTATTCGGATTTAGAGTTAATTAAGAATGGACACGTACATATATAACAATATCTATAGACATTTAAACAAAAAAATGAAAATAAGCAATATATGCTAATTTAATAATTAAGTAGCTTAATTATAGCATTTGTAATTGCAACCAACATCGCAATGTAGGCAGACATTCAGAAAGCGCTCACTTTTAAATATATTTGGGCTACAAAATAGTAGCAAAAAAATATCAAAATTAAAAAAAAAACATATATCTTACGTTTATACTGTTTGAAAAATCAAATAAATATATCCGGATTATAAAAAGAATTAAAGTATCACAAAATAATGTGATTTTGATCTTAAATTTTTTGCGAAAGAAAATAATTGTAATTAATATTTTTCATAATTTATGGCAAGAACTTTTGATCGTGAACATTCCCTGAAATCAGTTGCAAGAAACAGAAAGAAACGAGCAATTTGCAGAAAGAGAGGAAGAGAAAGATAATAAATTTTTCTGTAATTTTTAAATCAGTAAGTAGATTTAAATTAAGTTTTGCACAAATATTTATTATAGTTTTTTTTTAATATATATTTTTATTTTCTTGACAATGTTTTTTTCTTTTTTTTGTCAAATATATCAATAAGTTACAATATGCTTATGGAAATTAATTTATATTGCTTGAAAAATTATTACTTTTAATACTTACCTATTACTCATCCTGTTTTTTTAGATTTTCTCATTTCAAGGTCAAATGCCAAGGTCATCCCATGATCAAATTATTTTAGGTTGTTAGATTCGTCTTCCCATCTTTTGCGATTATAGATGATTAAAAACAGAGCTTTCCTTTAAAAACATTTGAGCTGACCTTCAAATGTCAAAACTTTTTGACATTTCCAAATACTAACCTGACTTTAAACTTAATACTGACTTTAAACTTAAATAGTTTGCAAACCAAGAGAATTGTGTTCAGGTTTTGCACAGATATTTAGGAGAAATAGTAGAAGAGTCTGCGAAATTTTCATGCTTTTGTCAATGTTTGACACATATGACACATACATCTTTAATTAACAAGCGATTTTACCCCAAGGAACCGATCTAACATCTACTGCTCTTTGAGAGATGCAACCGCATCAGAATCATCGCGGTGACGGACGAAGCGTTAATCATCGGCGGATATACGCAATGTTTCCGCAGTGTGTGAAAAGCGGAGCGCCCAACGGCAGCTTTTAATTCCCTTGAGGGTTGTAGTCGAGCACCTCGTAACTTTTGTAATTAAATCTAGCGCTCGACTCGAAACGCGCGTGCGACAGTAGTGGTAGTAGTAGTAGCAGTAATAGTAGTAATAGTGGTAGTAGCAGCAGTAGTAGTCGACCTCGTTGTCGACCTCGTCCTCGTGTCGTTTCCATGTATTTCTCCCCTTTGGCCCGAAAGATCTCTCGCTCCCTTTCTCGCATCTCTCTCTTTCGCCTTGCGGCCATTTTCCGTCTTCCGCTTTCTTTCTTCTTCCGTCGCGCGGAAAGATGGTACGTTAGTTCGGTTCGACTCTCTGTTCGCGCGACCACCACGACGGAAAATTGTCGACAGACTCAAGTACACGTGGAGCACGTCGTGCTGCGTGCGCGTGTCGAGAAGCTAAATGTAAAAGACGATGCATGCGTCGCTTTACCTTTAATCCCGCCTCGAATCGACGTTTAAAATGTCTTTTCTTCAAGACTATTATGTATGCGCCCTTTTATTCTTTTCTATTTAAATTGGATTTTTTTTTTTAATTATCATGTTTTTTTTTCATTGACGTCTATGATATTTGATGTTTTTAATATTTTCTAAAAAAAATACAATCATATATATATTTTTGTAATTACGTATTCATGGATATCAGCCCTAAATATAATAGAGCAATTTCACAGATCCTTTATTTAATTATTTCCAACATTAATCTTCAGCATTGATTCGACAAAATAGCTGCAAAATGATTTTTGCATTACTTGTTATCATTTCCTAGCAATGTTAACAACCGGCAACTTGAACAAAATTATGTTCCAAGTCAAATGTAAAAGAGGAATATGACGTATAGCATCTCGTCTCTTGTCGCTTTATAAGCGGCGAATTTTTCGAGGCATTATGAATGTGTCGCATGCATCGGTATCGATAGCTCAATTATCGATAAGAATCGCCGCGTTGGAATTCTTCTCATCTGAACCTCGCGATCCAATCTACATTCACCATCGATCGTTCCCATGACTCGCCGATTCGAAAACAATTGGTAGGACAAGGAGGCGAAGAAAAGCTCGTACAAAGATCGAATGGAAGGCAGGAGGATAAAGGCAGAAGAGGGTGAAAAGGGAGAGGAGAGTAATAAGAATGAACGAAGAAATATGAGAGAGAGAGAGAGAGAGAGAGAGACGATCGGTGCGAGCCTGGCCTGCTTTTACGACGCGAAACCTGAAGCCTCTGCTGCCGTCTCTTTCTCTCGGGGAATTGAAAGGCGCGGGTCGACCACGATAACTTGACATAACTCGCTTTTTTTCGATCAGCTGCGGTGCGTGTTCGCGACTCTAAACAAACCTCTCGAAACGTATCGCGCGTTCGTTCCGAGCAAGTTCATTAAGCGGAAAGCAATTCGCGGATTTATCTCTTTCCTGAACCTCGATAGGATTCTTGAGCCACTTGTCAAAGTGACTTTTATACCGAAGGAATCACGATTCTGTAAATTCTAATTCCTGCTCTCGTATTCAGGTTGGCTATAAAAATCTGCGAATGACAGAAGAAAATTTCGGAAATATTTTACATAAAATCTTTAATTTGTTTATAATTATATATAATATATTTATATATTCATATACAAAAAAAAAAATAAAATAAAATCATCTCTAATAATATTTTATATAATACAAAATATAAGGGAAGAGAGATTCTCTTTCTCTCTCTCTCTCTTTGTATAAAGAGAATTTAGCATAATTTATTTGTAATTAACATTTTCTAACCGTGATGCTCGGAAATTTTGCGCGCGATTCGGAATTACATACCGCATCCGTATGCGATGCGTAACCCGCGCAACGATACGTAATTATGCGTACAACGCGTATTACCATATCTGTATCATGCGCCTAATTACATTCCTACATGCGAATCAGCCAAACGACGTGATCATTTACGCACTCCTACCGGATCTGCTTCGAGTTTCGAGTTTCCCCCCGATTGTTTTTCGCGCCTCGTAAACGCCGATCGTCCCGTTCTCTCCGTCTCGTTCTTGCCGTCCGGAGACGCGCGCACGCATCCGCGACGCATACGGAATCGATCCTGAGAATCGAACTTCCGGCGACGAGCTCTCTTTCCGGTACGACGCGTTATTAGAAAATAGATGAATTTTAGAAACGCGACACAGTGTCGTAATCCTCCTTGGAATAGTCCCCGATGCGATCGTATCATTCAATTATATACAGGGTGATTTTAAATGAGAGCACAAAATTTTAGATTTTTTGTCAAAAATTAAGGAGGGTCTTTATAAACATATCTCTTTAAAAAGTTACATTCCTCCAAAGAGGAGGTTAAAATTAGGTTTTTATTTTTTTTTTCTTAAATTTTGAGCAAGTTGTAAAAAATGGTATTTGGTGGACATTTTTTACCAACAAAAAATATTTATTTTTTTTTTTTAATTCTCCCGTATTTTTATAAGGAGATAAAACTAGCAACCCTTATTTAATTCTTTTTTTTTTGTAAAATCAATAATTTTCAAGAAAAAATAAAATAAAATATATTATCATGCACGATGCTAAATGGCAAATGTCTCGAATTACAAAAAATTGAATTTTAGAACAAAAAAGCAAAGAAAAATAAAATTATAGGTAATGTTGGATAGAATGGAACAAAAATTATGATAAATGTTGGAAATTTTCACCTTTTCGTTTAGAGGAAAAATATAATCTCAGAAAAATATATAGGAATATATGAAAGACTTCCCTCAATTTTTGACACAATCATTCCCTAAATTTTTCGCGTTTATTTAGAATCACTCTGTATAATTTTAAATATCACGGCTTCTATTCATTTTTATTCCATGAAATTAGAATATACAAATTATAGAAAGAATATTGTTTAAGATTAGGGGGAGCTTTCATAAAATTAAAACCGGAAATTTTAATTTATTGCTTGTTTATTTACACTGACATATATGTATTATTTCGATTTATATGTTTATGATCTCTGTTCCCGCTACGATCTTTCTATAAACATGGCATAAATAGTGCGAGCTACTCGGGAAGAGAACGGATTTATTAACGACAAACGGATGGAATATATAATCTTTGTACGCAATCGTCGAGTAGTCGCCTCGCTTCGCCTTCTCTTTATCTTCGTCCCCCTCTTCTTCCGAGCGTGTGCTTCCTCGAGTACCCTTTATCGCGGCTAATTTTCCTCCCCACATTCTCTATTCCCGCTCCTTCGCCGAAATAACAGCCGAGGGTATCAATGGCTGCTAATTTATCGTCACCGTTCCCTTGATGACGACGTCCGGTTTCGCACCGCGTGTTGACTAGCCAAAGTTGTTCGCGTGTGTACGTTTCGTGCGATTAAGTTCTCTGTCATGTAACTTTTCCATTTCTTTTCTTTGTAAGATGCAGAGGGAGAAACTTGCTTATACATTATTTTGGATATATTTCTATCCGTACGGGTATTTAAAATATTACATCAATAAATAAATATTTGACGTGATATATTTTTTTTAATGAATTTTTATTTTATACTTAATTATTATAACAAGTACTCTCAAAATTAGCATCAGATGCTTTGTAAAATTTTTAATTTTTAAAAAAGACACAAAAGCCTTTTCAAATATCGCATCGAAACATCACTTGGCGAAATTTACTCAAATTTATTACACTGATTGGAAGTCACTCTTCAGATAATTTCACTCGCAAAACTTCTTCTCTTTTACGGATGTAAACTTCAGTTCCTTTTCTTCGTCAATGCTTCCCGTCTTTGTACATCATCTACCAGATGATTCAAATCTTTTTTTTTCTGGACGCTTCGAGGTATTCAGTTATCGATAAAATTATTCGCCCTTCCGATAAATATATCGCGATAACGTGGAGTAACGAGGAGCGAAAGAGGAAGAGAGAGAGAGAGAATGACGCGCCTAATCGAGTCCAGGGATTGGACGAGCTAAAGGAAAGTGGAATAGAAAGAATAGAGAAATATGGGAAATAGGAGAAGCGAAGAAGACTGAGAGTTCGAGGAAGAAGAAGGGAGAGGAATAGACGGGGAATAGAAGAATGTGAAGAACACGGGTCTGTGGGATGAAGAGGAGCGGCTGCTCGCGGTCGCGGACGCGAAGGGCGAAGGGGGATCCCCCCGCGTCTTCGGTCCGTGCCTTCCTTCATCCTTCGTGCCCGAGCTTCGGCTGTTTTCATGGCCGTCATTTAGTAGGTTCGTTCACCCCTGGGCGCAGGGCCGCGCGCGCGAAAGAGAAAGGAGGGAGAGAGCGAGAGCGAGAAAGAGAGAGAGAGAGAGTAACCAGGCGGGAAGGAGAACGAAATACGACGGAGGAGGAAGAGGAGGGCTAGAGTAGAAACGTGATAGAGTTGAAGGAAGAAGAGGAGGTGAAAGAGAAGGAGTACACGCGGACGAGGGGAAAAGAGGCCAGGCGGCACGTACGGCTCGCCGTGCAACCGACGACTGAGGCGACGAGCGCGGGCGAGGGGATTCCGCAGGTCCCTGTGCGTGAGTGGGGTGCCTGAGGGAAGTGGGCGGGGGAGGCCCCCCCCCCCCCTCGAGAACGAAGGGTCGAGAAGGTGGATGAGAAGAGAGAAAGAGAGAAAGGTGTATCGTGTGTACCGATGACGACGATGGTGCGCTGATGGTGGTGGAAGCGAACGAGCAAGTAAGCAGGCGGACAGGCCGGCTGGATGACGCGAGAGGATGGGCCCGGGGGGCGGGGGGGAAGGAGGGAGGGGAAGGGGGTGACGAGGGGGCAAGAGGGAGGATCGAGAAGGGACTAAGGGAAAAAGAGTTCAGGCAGGTCTGGGATCGGACGGAGGGTGAATGCGTGACGCTGTGTATCGTCGACTCTCTCCTCAGCACTTGGGGAAGGCTTGCCTTCTATCTGCCCGGCTTTGCTTCGCCTTTACCTTCCTTGTAAACCTGCCAGCCGGCCGGACGGCCGGCCGGCCGCGTGTAGGTACACACTCTTCATTGCTCCTCCTCTCCCCCTCCCCCTCGTCCCTTCTCTTCCTCCCTTTCCTGCACGTACGTTGGACGGGGTGAGGGAGGAGGAAAGGAAGAGAAAGAGGGCGGGAAGGAGAGAGAGCGAAAGAGAGCGAGGTTTGCGCGAGTTGAGTGAGTGAGAACGTCGGATTAGTTTGCCTGACTGCAGCCTATACGAGGCTGAGTATCTAACGCGGGGCCGCGCGAGGCCTAAATTTAGGCGTCCGCCGGAAGTACGCGTACAGGAGAAGTTTCCGTGCACCGCGCTCGATCGCGCGGTAAGATAAGCCGCGGACCGGAGGACAGGCCGTAGGAGTGAGATACCGAGAGCAATTCGCGACGATGTTATTCGAATTACGTTTTGACAATCGCTTCGCGATTTCTCGTAAGCTCTGCAAAGGGTATTTTCTTTCATCTCTATGGATTGGATGACAAATCCGCATCCATCGAATTCCAATTGGTAGACTCATTATGGCGGATGTCTTAAACTGAAATATTTATAATAATGAATCTGCCACGTTGACTTCACCATTTTGAATTTGACAATTTTGACATTGGATTCGTATTCAGTGATTCAAAAAACTCTTATATTTAAATAAATATAATTAAAAACTATTTGGTAAATCGTTAATGATCTAAGTCGTAGCTAAAACTTCTGCAATACACCCCATATTTAACCATGGATATCTTATTAACCATAACCGATATCGAAAATTCCTTTTGAGAGTTGAAAGTCCTAACAACATACTTTATTTTTATTGCAATAAAACTTCTCCAGCACATATTGTAGTTATAATAAAGTTCATGAAAATAGCCCTTTTTGCAAAGTTCATGAAAATAGCCCTTTTGCAACTTTAATTAACAAATTTCTCAAAATTTTGACATAATAGAGCAATTTTACAACCGGATTTACGTTCAGCGTCCAAAAACCTATAAGAAACGATTAGTCCCGTTTCGGTATTTTTTTTTTTTTTTTTTTTTTTTTGAATTGTAATAATTAAAAATTATTTATCTTAATTATTTTTTAATATTATTACACGTAACGGAAAGTGGTTATTTTATTAAATATTTTATTAGATACCGCAGGTGACGAATTATTAGAGGAATAGCAGCACTTCCAATCCGAAATCTTGATAAAATGTTTCTTATATTTGAAGACCCCGTGAATTCGAATCTTTTTCGCTGCGACCATCGGAGTGGAGCCGTTTGCGGTCGACGGGTTTAATACGCATCATAAATTTTCAAGACTGTTTCGGAGCCCGCAGGTTGTTATTAGCGCAGAAACTCCTTCCATCACAGGTGTTAAATCCATTGTAACCAGAAACTTGTGTCTGAGTTTGTTCGCCTTGCCCAGAAACGCATCTACCGGTCGCTTTGTCAATGGAAAACGAGTTGCGAAGAACTTGGAACTTGACGAACGTGGCGAACAATGCTTCTTGGGATTTCTTGCATTTCATTCAATACATAAAGATATTAAGACGATGTAACTACCGTTGCTAATTCGTATCGATTTGATTTTTTTTTCCCGAAGAGACATATATTATAATCGGAAGCTTTTTTCATCTTACGTCTACGATAATGAGAATTGGGTGTGATGAGAAAGAGAGAGAGAGAAGAAAGATTCAAAGTATCCGCGAAATTTTTCCAATTAAACATCTGAAAAGATTTTCCAGTTTCCCGCGCGTCAGATTAATTCACATGATTTAATTAACCGCGAAAGCCACCGGGTAATGCTTCTTAGGTTCTTTTAAACATTCCATAAAAACTATTTTAATTCCGCGAAACCCTTTCTCGCCTGGGAGGGCCGTCGCGAAATATTAGCGCGACCCGCGCGTATATAACGAGCGAACGTTCGCCTTTGCCGGCGCGCATCCCCTCATGGCGTCAGAGAGAGAAAGAGAGAGAGAGAGAAAGAGAGATGCGTAACAAAAGTTTCCCCTTTTAAGAGAACGGGCGCGCGTAATAAGATATTTAATATCCCCCGGGTATAATTCGCCATAAAACAACGCGCGCCTTATCTCTCTCGTCGCTATTTTTATTCGCGACGCGATTCGTGTAACTATAAAAACGCTGTGCTTTTTTCCGCCCGACATACGACGGAAGAGAGAGACGTCGACGACGATGCGTCCGCAAGTGCACGCGCGGCGTTACAGGTTACGGGGAAGAGGCGGCGTGAGGAGGAGGGGGGCGGGGTGGGGGGAGGAGGAGGAGGATACACGAGGACGCGCGAGAGAGGACCGTGTCTGTCTCGGGGCAGGATTTACTACTGTTACAAGCTACAAGCGCGCTCCTTGTTATGGGGAACTTTTGTAAGAGCCCGATGGAGGATGCGGTGTCGCGTTTCTAGAGTCGCACCGGAGCGACCGAAGCGAGATGAGACGCAGCGCCGAAAGGCGGTGCCCCGCTCGCTTTATTAGTTTCTCGTTGCACTTGTTTCCCATGGACGGCTTCATATATGGGCGCGAATTCATAATAAATAAATATTGCAAATATTTTCGGAATACATCTAATTCTTTTTTTTTATCGATTACATTGTTCAACATGTTGCCTTAAGTGCTATCAAGTCAGATTTGATAGATTTTTTAGCGTTGGTTACGAATCTGGCCATAAAGATGACGTATCACGTCAAGTTTTTGAGAAGACCTCAGTCAAAGTTGCTAAAATAGGTTAGGTTTTCTGCATGAGGTATATCTTTTAATGGGGACGTGCTCCAGAAAGCAGCGACAGCTCAAAATAAAGCTTGAGAGTTATACTTTACGATAAAAATGGTAAGAAATCTTAGGCGGGAAAGATTTTTCTGAAAAAAGTGATTGAAATATAAGAAACATCTATCACAGTGTCCCTCAGTCGTACGTCTTTCCAATTGTCCGTTACTAAAATATTTTCAAAAGTCATTCTAATCATGAAAATCGTTATGTATACGTTTGCCTGATCGTTTATCATGAATCATGTATTGAAATTTTAAAATTAAAAATGGAGGATCAAATTTTTGCCATTTTTACGGCTAGATTCGTAATTAGAGCTAAAAGATCTGCCAGAAGTGACTTGGTAGAACTTAAGGCAAAAAAAAGGATCTTATTTCATCGACCAGGGTGTTATCTCTTCAGTGAAAATAATTGTGCGGGATGTTTTGTCGTAAACTTTATTATTGGAAAAAATCGACACCATTAGATATTAATTTCGGGCTCCGCAGAGAGAATCTCAGCGTGCCATTCCTGATCTCATTAGTTCGCTCGTTCGATTTGGCCACTACATGGCGAGATGTATATACAGGAAACACGAAGTTTTCATAGTATTACACCGTCGTTTCGTTAGTTTCGAAACATCCTATAATAATGTTGCCCTAATTCGTGTTCGCTGTCAAACAAGCGGCGAGTATAGGGACCGGTTGCAACAAGGTGGGTTAGCGCTCTAACCCCTGGTTAACTAAATTTACCTTCTCTGCTATACATAATATACGTACAGCTACAATCCGGAAAGGGACAACGAATTGCTAACCCGGAGTTGGTTAACCTCGCTTGTCGGTAGACATGCCATATGCGTTTACAGAGGTTTACACGTTACCATGGTTCTGTCTATTAACATGCGACAAATAATTTTGATCCGGGAATCACAATCTTAAGCTCTTGAGACTCAAATCGTGCCAAATTCACTGCTCTCTGGAAAGTTTATATATATATGTGTTCTTGAATGGCAGTTTTTTTTTCTTAATTTTATTTGCGCATTTATATTCTAAATACCAAGAGAAAGTCAATTCTTTAATCAATTTTATATTGTTGATGTATTTACGCCATTTTATACCTAGACTAGTTGGAAGAGAAAAATAAACATTTCAATAAATCATCTAAATCAACTAAATAAGATTATAGTCACTTTGTATATAATTAAATCAGCTCGCCGTCTTTAAATATAATTAATTTTATAAGTTTCACGATTGAAATTTTAGGACACACGAACTTAATCTTGTGAATCTCTAGAGCGATAAATTTGACATTAATTACATTATCATCATGATTGTTTTGATTTAATCTATCATCGCGAAGCGAACAATTTTTTTTTTTTCTTGGCATGCGCTTTTATTACATTGCAATGCGAAACTATTCGAGGCAGCATACCTTTGTTCGTGTTCAACAGTAGATTAAAGGGCATTGTAACATGGCAATAAACTTAGACACGCTAGTGTGTTATTATTATAACGATATCTGATCCATTCCGCTTTAAGGATGCATGCGTCATATGTCAAAATATTGACAAAAGCATGAAAATTTCATAGGCTGTTTTACTATTTTTTCTGAATATTTGAGCACTCTTGATGATTTGGAAATTATTTAGGTTTAAATTTAGTATTGATTCTTATGGAAAATCGTGTATTGTAGAGCACTTATTGACAAATTTGACAAGGAAAAAACATTCATGTCAATGAAATCAAAATTTTCACATATATTAAGAAAACTCTAATAAATATTTGTGCAAAACTTGATTTAGATCCACTTGCTCGTTAAAAAATTATTTATTAAAAATTGTACAAAAATATCTCTCTCTCTTTCTCTTTCTTTTTGCAAACTATTCATTTTTTAGGAAAAATATTAATTACGACTATTTTCTTTTACGAAGACATTAAACTATGTTATTTTATAATACTTTAATTCTTTTGTAATTCCAATTTAGTTATTTGATTTTTCAAACAGTAGATGTAAAAAATGCTTTTTTTCAAATTTTGACAGTTTTTTAACTACTATCGTACAGCTAAAACATTCTTAAGCTTAACGAATGAGTTGTATTTGGATATCATCATTTTTTTGGCGGTAGAATATTTATTTTGGACGGATGGTTAACTCCGTTTTGGCTCGATTAGTCGATCTCCTGATTATTAATTCATAAATTCATTAATTTATAAAATGTCAATTTTCTTTCTATTTAAATGAATTTTAACTTTTTTTAAAGAAAAGAATTTCAAATTCGTAAATTTGTAAGTATAAAATGTAAATTCGAGAGTATAAAACAAAATTTATTTATTTTTGGCCACATAGTAGATTAGGTTTTTAAGAATGTCTCTTATAAGTTTTAACAAAAAATATTTTAAAATGGCGGCGCTGCAACTGTTGCCGTGGAGGTCCACGCGCGTAGCTGGCGGTAAGTTTTATTTCAGTTATAATAAATCTGAAAAAAAAAAAAAAATTTTTTTGCTCATTCGTGAATAGTGTGGCTATAATGTAGCGTACGGATTTTTTTTTTTTCTATTAGTGGGGAAATAACGGAGAGCCGAAGAAAAAAATATTATTATATTATCGTATTTTTCATAGAAATTTGACAAGAAAAAAATTAATAAAAAAATAATTAATCAACTCATCGCAAAAATTTTACGCTACATTGTAGCCACACTATTTACGAATAAGCAAAATTTTTTTTTTTCAGGTTTATTATAACTAAGATAAACTTACCGCCAGCTACGTATATAACTTTTGTCATATTGACACATTATATATATATATATATATATATATATATATACATATATATATACTTTCTAGAAATTATTATGCATTTATAATTAAATTCATACTTTGAATAAAACTTTATTCAAAAAATATTGAAAATATGGTTTTATTGGCAAATAATGTCCTTTTTAAAACGATCGATTACGATGTAATACTGAAAGTTACAGTTTAATTTTTTGCAACGAGCTGTAATCCAAACTTTATTAATGATCGAAAAGTATTTAACAACTTGGTTTATTTTATGATTTATTAACATGACGAGAAATTGATTTCAAGCGTGCTTCTACTTCTTCGTGTTCGTAAAAAAAATGCTATTAAAAATAATTTTCATGATAATAACACGCGATAGATATTGATTAATTCAACGAAGAAGCATTTATTGAGTCGCGAAATGTAAGTTTCCCGAGGCGAAAGGCCCCTTACACATACGCCGGATATACCTATTTTCCTCAGGACGCTTTTACGTCGCTAAAAGCAGCGCCATAAGGGATGTAAAACTGCTCTGTTGCAGAAATTCAATTTTACGTTCAACTTTAAGAAATGCGAGCTCAACCGTCGCCTGTCATAAAACGCCAGCGTCGTCGCCAATTATGCGTGTCTCGCGGTTAAAATGTTCGCGATCGATATTAAAAGATAATCGTAAAAAACGGCGCCGCATTGATACCGTCACCATGTACACCTCGGGGCATCGGAACTATTAGTATCGATTATCGATTTACGAGAAACAGACGCGAGATTCGCGTGCGTGCATGCCCGGGGTACCGTCACAAAGCGCATCGCGCGGGATATAGATGCATCCGCGCGCACGTGTGCGGCTATGCATGCCGTATAAGGGGCAATGCGGAAACGTCGACGACGGACGGGGCGTGCATCGGGCAGTAAAATCGGATAGTGTCAGTTTTTGCGTGGCAGCTGCTTACCAAAACGCACCCGGTTTCGGGCTCGGCTTTACGCGCGAACGTGCCTCGCGTATCTATCGGCAGGGAAAATCGGCATTTGAATATTTAATTAAGCGAAGAGGCTCGATTATCGGTCGCGATATTTCGAAAATTGAGCAAATTAATAGGATTGGTTGAAAAATTTGCGTTAAGGGAAAAAATCGATATTTCTTTTTTTTTTATTTTTTAAAACTGTTATATTTTCTGAAGAAAATACGGTTTAATTTATGTCAAAATTCACTTGCAAAATTGCCGTTTTGGCAGCCGAGAAAATTGTGATCTCATAATAATTATTAATAATCTTGAACATAAAGTAATCGAATTTTTTCCCGTTTTTAATATGATTGCTTTATTTATCGTGTGTAAAATGTGGTGGAAATACTATGTTGCTAAAAATCATTAGATAAAATATTTATTAAATAATCATACTTTAAAAGCTTTCAAAATTTTAAACGTGTTTTTCTGTTTTTTATTTTTTTTTTTGAAGTTATAAAATTGTATACAAAGACTTAAGCCGACTTAAAAAAATTGAGCATGTTCACAATATGTGTAATTCCAGACTGAACCTCTGAAAAATCTGTGCAAATTTTTTGAGAAAAAATCAAACAGCTCTTTTTTTTTGCTGAGTAACGAACTTTTTAAAAATATATTTTAATAATTTTATTTTAATTTTTTCTTTACTCGTTCAGTACAGAACCAATTTACAAGGAAATCGCTGTATCTTTTTACTTTAAGCCAAAATTATTGTAAAACAAAAAAAAAATTATTTAAAAATCCTCTTTAATCAGCGCCATTTTCAATGCATATTTTAAATTAAAAAAAAATTTTTTTATAGTTTGTGGTCCTAATAAACATTGTATGAAAGGACAAGTTTTGACTTCAATTTATTTCTTTGTAATAAATTCCCCCAAAAAGCTTCATTTTCTTTGTTAATCTCCTTAACAAAAGTACGTGAGAATCTTTGTCTTTGAAATTATATATAGTATATTGCTCTCAATTAAAGGTAACTAAAAATTTCATTTTTTACTTTACGAATCAATCTAATAACTGACAGTCTTTTCTCAGCTTTGTCATAAAATCGAAACTTTGATGTAGACTAGGAATATCTTACGACTCTCCGATATTGATACCCGATTCGAACTCGAACCTTCATAACGGCCATTAGACATTTACAATTCACGCGGATATGAAGCGAGGCAGAAATCGCGCAACGTTGTTAGTGGCAGTCGTTGAACGTGAAGAGGGTCGTGAAGAGGGGAAGCGCGACGATAGGATCGGGGATTCGTAAAACGGCGTATAGTCGAGTACCGGAACGCCATAAATGCGAACGCATAATCTTAAAAAGGGGAAGATATAAGGCAGGGAGGGAGAGGGGAGAGGGAGAGAGAGAAAGAGAGAGAGAGCCGTATGGGAGACCCGAAGAAGCCATCCCGCGTTTACCTCGGTCGGTTCGCGAGATAAGTGTATACCGAGGGACAATCATCCCGCTATCCCTCTACCTTGTGGGGTATGTGGGGTATCAAGGGTGGGACAGGGGGTGGCCGGTTTGGGCGAAGGAAGACGGATGCGGGGTGGCGGCAGCGGCGGCGGCGGCGGCGGCGACGGCGAACCGTTTCGCGATACGAAGTGGAGCGATGTCGCCGTCGACAACGACATTTGGAACAGATAATGGCGCGAATACACCGCGGGGGTGAACGAACCGCTGGGTTCAGTTGGGTCGGCTTGGGTTGGGTTGGTATCACATCAGCTATCGATCTTATAACGCCGTGCGGCCCCCGTTGTCTCCTCGTTCCATCCCCGCTCGCTCGCTCTCTCTCTCTCTTTCTCTCTCTCTCTCTCTCTCTCGCTCTCGCTCTCGCTCTCGCTCTCGCTCTCGCTCTCTCCGTTCTCACCCTATCGCTCTCACCCTCCGTGTTCGTCGTCACCCTCTCTCTCTCTCTCTCTCTGTCTATTTCTCTCGGTCCTCGCGTGCCCTCTCCGCGTGTCACCTCTCGCTTCTTCTTCCGCCTGCTTCCTCCACCTGCGTCTCTGCTGTCTCTTCGCGCGCTTCCTGTCTCCATTTCGCTCTTACTTTCTCGCCCCCCGTGTCTTCTTCTCGCGCCACCTTCCTTCCTCCCTTTCTCTCTCTCTTTCTCTCTCCCTTGGTTGCGTCGTCGCGCTCTGCGCTCTTGCACCCTCGAACGTTCCTTTATCTCCTCTTGCCCGCCGATCTACCGCTCGCTCTTTTTATTTATCAAGCGGGGCATACGCGTTGCGTTATGACCGCGTGCCCGCCGACATTAATTTTCCGGGAAATTATTTCGCCGAGGGAGAAAACTTGAGCGGTTCCTGTGACGATCTCTCGTCATAGGAGGGCAAAGATTACGACGAGGAGGAGGAGGAGGAGGAGGAGAGCGACGAGATTGCCACGGAAGGCCCATGACCTACATGCGTGAGATGTCATCACGTCCGCGGTTCTGAATTTTCCCGCGCTCTCTCCCCCCGTGAGGATGATGCTCGCATATTTCAGCGTCGTTGAATCCCCCACACGTTCTTTCGAATTCATGTTAAATTTGCCCACTTGTTGGGACTATGAGATAAACGAATTGCCTCTCGCGCGACACGATAATTGAAATCATGTCTACAAGATAGAAAAAAAAAATTATTTTTTATTTATACTTTTGTGTTCTTATTCATTATTGAATTAAACAGATTTATTAATTGAATATATAAATTAAATATGCGTGTCCACAGACACGCGCGCCATTGAAGTCTTCTCGCGAAATTTTCTGAAAATTCATTAACCACCCTAGAAAATTATATTGATTATATTAATATATGCGTATATTTCAAATGCGCAACAATAGCCGGAAGATCGATACGAGAAGGTGTAATGCTATCGGGACGAACTTGTAACAATAAATAATAAATTACCGGTAGCAAATTGTCATTAAATATTAATTATTGGAAATATGTTATTGCAATTTAGGATGCAGAATCTATATCGAATGATTACAAACTCATCGGATAATTAACTGCCTACCTAATTTTGCAACTCGCAACAAAATATCATTTTATCTTCAAATATTTGCTTTCCGAAATTGCTTCAATTACTCTCGTCTTGCTAATCTTTCCAAGTACACGTGCACCGAATATTAAATTTTTTTTTTCTCTTTTTTAAAGAAGCTTTATTATTTTGCTCGTCTAAAATCGAGATCGGGACGAGTTCCATTTCACGCTTGACGCGCCTCTTTCTCGTATCCCTGCGTCGGCCATCGTCGATCGGCTGAGATATCGCCAATCGTTATCCGCGACTGTGACAAAGGTCCCTCGAACTCGAGTTATTTCTGGAAGAGACGGACGATTCTCGAGATCGAAATATCGCGATGATATACGCCCGCCCATACTCGCTCGCAAACAGCTATACATTTTGCGCTTCCCGTTTTTCCGGTCACCTTTGCAATGAAGGAAAAACCCCCGATCGCGAATTAATTAATAAATTTCATAGAGAAGCATAATATTTTCCTCGCCACTAATATTGAACGGTTTAAGATAATTAATATTGTATATTATATAGATATACGACGCATGTAATAACAGAGGTATAAACAATGTTTTGAATAATTTCATCTCACATACCCTCGCAATAAGAGGAAAGAATGCCGAGAGTTTATCAAGAATTGTTGAAATTGTTAATCGCGTTCGCGTGGCTAACGCGCGGATTCTCCTTTCCGCCGGCTTTGCACTTTGCGTTCGCTCTGGTATTCTGAGCGCCACTTGAAAATTAATTTGCGTCGCACACGAAAGTCCGAGAGAGAGAGAGAGAGAGAGAGAGAGAGAGAGAGAGAGAGAAAGCCCGGCACCCTCGCAATTTCACGGCGCTCTTCTCCACGCCGAGGCGTGGACCAGAACTTAAACGCGGACGTTAGAATTTTTAAGTACGATTAATACCATATTTAATGTGCGGACGCATATTTTAGCTGGCGCCGCATTAATTTTCACCAAACCATACTTTTCTCATTAAAGAAAATAATGGAAAAAAAAAAAAATGTAGGACGAAATAGGAAATCTTTTCCATGAGTAACGAGATATTCTAAATAGTTGATGAAAAATGAAAAAAGAAACGAAGAGTTCTTATATATTATTATTACAAATTTTCTCTCTCACACCGCTATTTGGTAATTTGGTTTGTAAACATTTATATCTTTGTTGAATATATCAATAATACTTGTATATAAAATGTGTGTGTATATGTGAAAACATAAACATGATTATATGAATTATGTTTGATTATGGTTATATACAGGGTGTTTTAAAAATATTTCAACAAACTTTGGGGATGAGGATTCTTCACACAAAAACAAGAAAAAAATGTCATGTAAACATATGTCCGAAAATGCCTGGTTTATGAGTTATAATCGAAAGATTACATTCAATTCAGTACCATGGCCTAACCTAAATTCATTAAATTTTTGTGTGTGGGAATATCTAAAAGCCCTAGTTTATGCAACTGAAATTGCAAATGAAGAGACGCTTTACTAATGCATCGTAGATACGTCCGAAACTATTCGCAACCGTCATGGGATGTTTGAAAAGGTGCGACAGTCCATGATCCGATGTGTTCATGCGTGCCTTGAAGCAGATTAGGTTAGGTTAGAACCTAGTATGGAGGACATTTTGAGCATTCGTTGTGAATTGTGAGTAGATAAACAATTGAACTGAAGATGTATTGGTCATGTGTCATTGTTGATATGTTCTATGAGTTTTTGTCGTTGAAATCTTTCGATTATAACTCATAAATCAGGTATTTTCGGACATATGTTTATATGACATATTTCTTCTTGCTTTTGTGTAGAAAATCTCCAAAGTTTATTAAAATATTTCTGAAACACCCTATATATTATTTCTTTACGCTCTGTAAGATCTGTGAAAAAAATTAAAAAGATAAAAATTAAAATTAAAAAAGATATTAGATATAAGATTTAAATTAAAATTAAAAAAGATATGAAATTTTAAACGAAATTTTGCAATCAGTCGCGCAATGTCCAAAAACAAAGAAACAACAAACGTATCCAATTGTGCCAGTGTATTATTATTCATCGCGGATACGATACAGTCGATAACATCATGTTCTTTATATCGTCATCGAAATAGAGGACAGTTCTACCGGCCTCCAGCAAATTCGCAATGTTTGTCCTCAAAGGGTTAATTGGTTCGTTTCCTCCGTTAAAAGGTTCACGCTCGCTCGAAATCGCTGACCTGGTTCGCGGTCGGCCGTGGAACAAAACCGGTCGACAAACGTACGACAAAACGTGCGGAGCGTTGATACGTTCGAAACTAAACTAAACGTTTCGCCTCTCTCTCTTTCTCTCTTTCTCTCTCTCTTTCGATCATTCATTCTCTCCCTCTCGCGCCCCGATCTCTTAATCCGGCCGCGAGAGTCGATGGCGGTCGGAGGCCGGAAGTCAGTTTCTCGGTAGACAGCGGCAGCTTCCGCTCTTCCGTTATAGCGACGGAGAGCAGCTGCCGCGCGGCGTGTCGTGTGTGTGCGAAGAGCCGCCGCCGGGAGAGAAAGCTGGAGATGTGCCGATCAGACCTGTCAGGTTATTGTCTCGGGTTTTAATGGAACACTACGGCGAGCCGCCACCGCGCGAAATACCGTGGCGCTGAACTGAACTGAATTAAATGTCGACGAGCGTTTTGCATTGAGGTCCCTCTCATCGTCGTCGTCGTCGTCGTCGTCGTCGTCGTCGTCCTCGTCGTGGTCGTGGCCGTCGTTGTCGAGGCCGATGCATAATGGAGGTAGGCCGTCGTGGATGTAGGTGGTACACTTCAATTCCGGGAGAGAACGAGGAAAATAAACGAGAGGAGGAGAGAGAAAAAGAGAGAGAGAGAGAGAGAGAGAGTAAAAGAGAGAGAAGGAGAAGGAGGATGAGGATGCTACCGCCAAGCTGGGCGAGAGGTGATTGAGAAGGGAGGGAGGAGAGGGGTGGGAGAGGATGCTGACGGAAACCGTGTCGGTAGTGTGAAAAGTGCCGGCAAGCGGGCGGATCAAGAGGACGGTTGACGAAGGGAGGGGAGGGGAGGGGGGGGGGAGAGAGATGAAGGGGGCTGATGAATAATTGAGAAACGAGCAATTTAGACGAAACCGTCACCCTCCCCATTTTACCAGCGCCCTCCCTCAGCCTCCTCTCCTCTCTTTTCGACAGAGAGGAAACGTCGCGGTTACGTCGCCGAAAACGCGTGCGAATAATTAAAAGCCGTTTACACCGGTAATCGCGTTAAGATGAGACTCCGCGCTTAATTAACTCATTGGCGGCGGCTTGTCGCGTGTTTTTCGCGACGCGTTAGCGTGTCGAGAGATACGCGACCTTGTCGCAGCGCGAATGTCAGCGTCGAAATAGTCTGTGGAGTGGATGATTTTTTAGAGACTTTGATAAATGATGACCACCAAAAAAGTTAGAGGTTTTAAAATCAGGGTGCGTACTATTTGCAAAAACATGGAAAGCCTGGAATTCTCTAGGGATTTTTTTTATATCTAGAAAAATTAGGGATATTTCATGGAATTTCTTTAAAAAATATTCGTAAATAAAACTAAATTATATGTTTAAAATATATTATAAATATAGATTTATGTTTATTTATATATTTAATGTTTTAACAAAATTTTGAATGTATAATACATATTTTTTATTGTAATTTTTAGTAATAAAAAATCAAAATTTTATTTGCAACTGAAAAATGCTTATCTTACGAAAGTTATTCAATTTTTTTTTCACTACATTTACAAATGTAGCACTAGAAACTTAAGAGGTTTTCTTAAGTTTCTCTTACGTATGAAAAACATAAAAAAAAATAACTTACATTAGAAAGATGCACCAAAAAATCTTTAAAATATTTTCTTTACCTGGAATTTTGAACAAAAATATCTATAAGAAGAGCAGGGCATTTTTTTTACAAGCTTTGAGTAGACACCGTGAAAATAAATGTCAAGAGACATAGATATTTCGAAAAAATATGTTTTTCTATAGAAAATGTATTGCGTTTTCTTAAATATGTAGGAAGCACAGATGCAATTTATATTCGTGCAATCTTGTAATAAACCGTTACTACTTTTTTTTTTCATCGAGTTGCGAATTTATATTGTGCAAATTTTTATTAGTGTTTACATAATTAAAAAATTCATGTAATTATTTTTCCACCTATATATTCTTTACACACACTCGCGCATGTAACATCTAACGCGGTTTAAATTAAAAATGTTAGATTAACAAAACGTTGCACACAATTTCAAACTATAAATTAAATATAAGCAGCGAGAGTTCAACGGGCAATGGTAGAAATCAACTGAGTAATGTTTTATTTTTATGTCATTGTACGTATAGTATACTATTGGGTTTTTTCGTTTACAAACTTCGTGGCCTGTGTTTAACGCGTCGATGCAGTTTTAATCCGGCGGGAAGCTGGCCCGTTTTTTTTTTTTTTTTTTTTACGCATCCGCTTCATTGGCAGTATCGAAATCCATCTGCCGCACGTGCGGGATTAATTGGCCATTTCCGATATGTATATACATTTCCATTTCGGCAGCGATGGGGTTTCATCGATCGTCGAGCGCGTAGTGCAAAATAAACGCTTGTCAATCAAGGGTCATGGAGAGCGAGAAAGAGAGTGAGAGAGAGAGAGAGACACAGAGAGAGAGAGAGAGAGAGAGAGAGAGAGAGAGAGAGAGAGAGAGAGAGAGTAGGAGAGAACGGGAAGATGAGCTATCGGGTAGCGTGGGAGGTCCTGCAATGCAACGACGAGAGTAGAACAGAGAAAAGAGCGAGAGAGAGAGAGAAAGAGAGAAAAGAGAGGTGAAACGAGAGGAAGAGTTAGACCGGAATTGTCGGAGAACAACTGCGGACACGTGCCACGTACGATTCAACTCTCGCGGATTACGCACGCCGTGGCGTGGAACGTTTTGATAAAACGCAGCAGGAACGGGGATCTCATTAATATCTCTGCACACATCGAGAGATTTGTAATAAGATTTGTGTTTATGGCTGTCTCTCGGAAGACTAATACATAGATATTAATTATTTCGCCACCGTCTACGGTCTAAGGGATAGAAGGCTTGTATAAAAAATCCCATGAGCAAATGGTCTCTCAAAAGATGTTCGATCAAAAAGATGTAACGTTGATTAATAGTGTATGTATACCTAACGAAGGCTCGTGGCCAGGTCATGAGTTAAAAATCTGACGCTTTTTTTAAAGCGTCAACTTGTTCACATAAATAGTACTAAATCCCATTAAAGATTTATACGATAATTAAAATCTTTTAATCATTACGATTCCAGTACTCGTGTACCTTCGTTAAGGGGATAAACAATGAAGGTATTACATGGGCGTGTTCACGATATCTTTCAAACGCTGTAACAATCAGACACATTAAATATTTTATTTGCAAAGTACATCTATTTCATTCCTCTCGCTATCTTCTCTAACGAGAAATGCTCTCATATCATTAATAGAAAAAGCAAAAATAAGTCTTTTCACATTCAAAGGATCCAAGACCAGTTTCTTATTGAAGTTGGGTAAACGGCATTGAGACATGGACGTTTAGATATCATCCTTAATCGGGTTTAATAATATCCTAATTCTAAAATTGGCCAAATCACAGTCATTTCATTCTTCAGAGGAACAGCTGTGATTGGCCAGTTTTAAATTTACGGATGTTATTAAATTCGATTAGGGTGCAAATGTCGTGGCTAGGATTGGTAGGGCATCAAAAGAGGATTAAAAAGATCCGACACCAGTCTTGTAAATCGAGTGCCCTAAATGCTAGAGCTGTCCAAAAATTTGCTACTATGACCATGTCCATACATACATGTAGTTCTTATGTTTGGTAGACTTCAATCGAGCAACTAAAGTCTTTTATTTCGTACTTCGTGAATACCTCCCTATCGATTAATATATGACTCATCAAACTGGGCATAATTCTTTCAGAAAAAAATTACATCGATTTTACAACTAGATCGAGTATTATCGTTGCGATCATTCATCCTCGCTCGGAATAATCCGGGAGCATCCCCCAAACTGATGATCGGGGCGCGAGGCGAGTCAAGCCAGGCAGCAGCCAGCGGCGCGGTGATTCGAATTTACCCACGCCCTGCTTATCGCGCGGAGTTCATCTAACCACTCGCTCATTGCCTATAAAAAGACTGCAAAAAGCCGCGGAAAAAAAAGCAACGAGCCCTCTCTATGTGCGCGTGCGTGCGAGCGCATCGCAAAGAGGAGAGACGGTGCGCGCACCGATCGGCGGGAGCGAGAGAGAATGACAGCGCGAGAGGGGGAGGGGGATGGGGGAGGGAAAAAAAAGAGTCAGTCCGCGCGATTCACACTGTGTTCACACATGTGTACATGTGTGCGTGCATGCACATGTGCGTGTGTGTTTACGTATCGGCGTGTCTAATGCATGTGTCGAGAGGGATATTTTTTCGAGAAGCCACTCGACGAGAGAGAGACGCATCTCGATCGTGGAAGCGTGCTGCCCGGCCACCGGAAGTTGTCGCGCGCTGCCCATCTCGCGCGCGCGCGCGAGAGAGAGAGAGAGAGAGAGAGAGAGAAAGAGAGGGAAGGAGAGAGATCATTGTATGTATGTGTGCTGGAAAGGGGAAAGAGTTAAAGAGTGCAGAAGCGAAGGGCCGGAGCGGAGGCAAGCGGCCAGTGTGAGAGGACGCGGATGCGCAGGGGGACGAGAGCGAGAAGAAGGGCAGCGCCAACGGGTGCTCTCTCGGGCGCTTTTAAATATAGTCGCGTACAACCGAGCTACCGGACCGGCGTGCATCGCACACACACACACACACACAAACGCGCGCGCGGCGCCGGGGCCGTGTCGCGCGCGTGTGTGCCGGGTGCGCGCGGGAGCGCGCAAACAGCGTGTTATCAAAGGATTGGAAGGCAGGCGAAGCGCCTCTGCATGAAATTTTGCGTGCATTATAAATGCGCGCGGAGCCCTCGCTTGGCGGAAGGGAGAGGGTGCGCAGCGTGCTTTGAAAGAAGAGAGAGAGAAAGAGAGAGAGAGAGAGAGAGAGAGAGAAAAAGAGAAAGGGGATGACGGAGCGAGAAAAGAGAGAGAGAGAGAGAGAGAGAGAGAGAGAGAGAGAGAGAGAGACAGACGACGAAAGGGGAGCGGAGACAGATAGATAGTCCCGACTAACCCGGGTTAGGTTGGGCATGGTACGTCGGTTGGTCGAACGCGGCTTTAACCTACCGTAACGCTATAAAAATAACGGCTCACTCCGTCTTCGTCACGTGCACGTCCTCTCTCGTATCCTTCTCTATCTCACCGGTGCATCGCGTTCTTCGTCCTCGTTGTACGCGCGATTGTCACATCGACAACGACGTTCCTCTTCGCGCGGAATGACGGGGAACCGCGGGCGGGAAGGGGGGGATTGCAACAAGGGATAGAAGAACGGTGATGCGACGAGAGTCGATAGGGTGGGGGGCGGGGGATCCGCGGGGGGGGGGAGGGGAGGGTTGCGACGATGCGTGTGCGTGCGGAGCATGTGTTACGTGAGAGGTCCGTTTGCACCGCGCGAAAATTGCACGCCACGCCGATCTTTCCTCCTCTTGCGCGGGCCGCTCTCGGAGGAACCATCATCGTCGCGAGGCCAGCGCAGGTATATCCATGCATGGCACTCGGCGACAGTTTCGTCGTTTGGAGAATTTCTTCTCCAAAATTTTTCAATTTTTTCGATGTTATTTCCGCGCGGTAATTCGGCTATTTAATTATACATTATATGTATATCGAGTTATTATTTACTTTTGTGTTGAAAATAATTTTTGTTTACTGTCCTGCACACAACGTCGTTAATTTATTATTTAATCATTGACGTTTCAATATTTTTACCATGTTAATTATTTTACGTTTGATAATAAATGACATAATGACGAATAGAAAATGTGAAATATAACTCGCGTATCACACTTGGTACAAATCCATGTGCAACTTTCATAAAATTACTCCCTTTCATTTCTTTCTAGTTTAGACGAGAGGTTACTACAGGTTCGAAAGCGTGTAATCTGACATGTCTTATAAATAATTTAACGTAGGCGTATCGACGTCGACCGCCTGCGTGATAGGGGAAAAAGATAACCCTATATATGCCCTTTTGCGAATCCATATTCAAGTGGCTGAGTTTCTTTCGCGCTGAGAACAATTTAAAAGCATTTTAAAAGTATTTAAATCCCGTTGGCGGGATCAAAAGATTTTCGAACGTCACATATCTTAATAATTTTCACATTAATTAATTATAATAAATATAAACGTATAAATTAAAATATTTCTATGATTGTACATTGCGGGGATTTAATTGAAAAAAGACATGTTGATGCAGAAATGGTTAGAACTAATATGCGAGCGCTTGCGATATTTAATATAAATTGCATTTCGTCATGCTTGTTAATTGGCGAATGGTATTTCATGTTATATTGACGCACAACGACAATACATAATTGTTTAGAACACTTTTAACGTTACTCGATTGATTTCCAGCCTATTATGCTTGGAATTGTTTAAAGGTTGCAATATATGTTTAAACATGACGATTACACGATTTCGGTACTCGATGATTTGGTCGGATATCATTGTGACGGATAATTATTCTCCCCGACGATCGATATCGCGTTGGTCCCCGACCCGAGAGTATCAGGTACAAATACGCGCCGCGTCGTTTGGCAAGTAATTAGTTTTTAATTCAATTACGTACGCAATTGGTACACACGCAATTTTGATTTTCGTTCGTTCGCGATGCGCCAAGTTTTCACAGGCAAATCATTTTTGGATGATACGAGTCATCGTCATTGCCTCGCGACGAATGCGTATGTATGAGGGGGAGGAAGGGGGATGTATAACGGAATGTATAACAAATGTAAATCGAATTATGGGGTACCCCGCTTATATGGTTTTGATATTCGATCGTTATTTACAAATACGCTCAATACTTAACGAGGCTCATTACCGACGACGATAAAACGTTTCGCGAACATTATCGCGTAAGTAAGCATTTTCGCGTTAATTACATACGCTCGCGCGTAAATACATAAACAAGAGTACATCGTTCGCTTTCAGTCATTGCTCGCTGAAGCGACAAGCTTCATTTATTTTAATAATAAGAATTTATAATACTGTTCATCTATAATTACGAATGGTAGTAACAGTTTTCTCTCTTTTATAACTAGATCCTATATACAGGGCGTCCCAGAATTACACCGACTTCAGATGGTTATAAAGAACACCAAAACAAGCTAATTTTGTCAATAAACCCATGCTCGTAAATGAATCGTCTTGACACTAGAAAATTAAACATTAACGAGAGAACTTTGCAAATCCGAAAATTCTGAATTTTAATGAAACTTTACACACATGTAGGAGGAGGGGGGGGAGTAAATAGATGAATTTAGAAATTTTCAGATGCGATCTAAAAACGATTCTAAGGGATGAAATCACGCCTCATATATAGAACGGCTTTTTGCTTTTCTCGATATATTTAAAAAATTATTCGAGATATCAAAAAATGTTTTATACAAAATACCATTTCAAAATACCTCGATTTAATCATACCCCAAAATGGTTTATTTGTGAACACGATTTTATTGACCAGATTGGCTTGATGGTTTTGATGTCTTTTATAACCATTTAAAGTTTATCGATTTAATTTTGGAACACCCTGTATATTTTATGGGAAATATTATGATGTGCCAGGTCAATGAAATTTCGGCATATTGAATTTGTAACAAAAAAAACCTATAAATATAGGTCCGGCATTTCCGAATCTATGGTTATAGGAACGTTTTTTTATAATTTTTTTATAACAAGATCCTTCATTGACTTGACTTGGAACACCCTGTATATGTACACATTATAGTGTTTACCTGAATATTTTCTTAAAAGGATAAGACAGATAAAGAAAGATAAGAAATATTAGGAAGATATCAGGAAGATATTGTTTCCGTCAGGATTGCGTGAATCTGAACATGTCCGTGCGGAGCCAGTCGATTAAGTGACGCAAACGTAACTTATTTTCGCCTCGCTTTTCAATTTCCCTGAAATTGCACGGTGTGTCGCGAGACTCCGATCTCACAGACAGGATCGACGATGCACCGGTCGGTCCACCTGTCTCGCGTGAAGAAGGGTGAGCGCACTTATCGGCAGGGCGAAGCTTTCTCGAACCGGTTGGCACCTGTTCCGCGCGCACCGCATCCACTCGGCCACGGCCTTCCGTTCATAATGGAGAGGAACAAGACGGGTCGTGCAACGCACGAGCGAGTGTGCGCTCCTGGAATGGCCATTTTAAAGAGAAGCGTTAATTTTATTCCCTCTACTATTTTAGTTGCAACCGTCAGCGTTTTCTATTTTACGTCAATATAAATATCGTTAAAAAGATATCGAGCGCTCGCAATGGGGCTAATTTAACATAGCAAAGCGAATATGTGATAATTTTCATTAATATCTAGATTAATAAATAATTAAGGAAATACATAAAAAATCACAAGACTCGTTCAAGAGTATTTAGATGAAATTTTTACTTAAAGTCGGTCTTTTAACGACAGATTAAGAACGTCTCTCTGGATGAGAGAAAAATCCTAACAGGCGATCTGATGAGCAAAATGGTTCCGGTTTAACTCTAACTGGAATTAAGTATCGTGGTCTTGTCAAAGTAAAGGACGATCTTGAATGGAGGAGGCGCGAAATAAAGAGAAGCCCCGCGATCGTGTGGACGTTTATTAATATTTATACGTAAATAGAGAGATATATTGAATATATATATACTTTCTCGAGCGGGAATTGAGATATCAGATGCGCGAAACGCCACGACGATCGCGATCCAGCGGCGGCTCTCTCGAGCGAGGCGGTTGCCACGATCGGGAGATAAAACGGGATCAGGTGCAAAAGACTAATCGGAGTTTACTCTCGTTTGCCGCTTATGAGAAGCGTGTACATAATTCATTGCGGTGAGAGAAGAGCGGGGATGAATTATTAACGTCGCCGATATCGTTGCTCGTCATGATTAACGTTTGACGACGCAAACGATTCATCTCTCCTGCGAATGTAAACCTGTTCAGAAGAAATGAATCATATTCGATCTTCGCCCGGATTTTCTCTCTGCGTTTTTTAAGGATATTTGTGTCATGTGTCAAAACATTGATAAAAGCATGAAAATTTTGTAGATTTCTACTATTTCTATTTCTGTGCAATACTTGAATACAATTCTCTTGACGGTTTGGAAATTATTTAAATTTAAAATTAGTATTAATTCTTATGGAAAATTGTATATTGTAACACTTATTGACAAATTTGACAAGGAAAATAAATTAGAAAAAAGTATTAATTACACTATTTTCTTTTACGAATATATTATTTTGTGATATTTTAATTTTTTTTATAATCCGGATTTATTTATTTGATTTTTTAAATAGTATAAATACAAAAAATATGTTTTTTTATTTTAACAGTTTTGCTATTGTTATTGTACAGTAAAAATAATCTTAATTGATGTCTTAAATCGCGAAAATGTTAAAACATAATCTCGCTTAATATAATTTGTTACTCTGTAATCTATTATCATTTTAAAAATTGAGGTGACCCTGACTTGATTTTTTTTTTTAGCCGATAAAATGCAATCATCGTTTAAAATTGATCTTTAGTTGTTTATGTGTAATATTCTGCAAAATTATATATATATTGACAGCATCTCTAAAAAATTAAATTACAAATCCCTTCAAAAAATTTTGTTTATATTAAGATCTCTAATACAAGACAGATAGAAACAACTATTTACAATATTCTTTTCATCATTCGTATAAAGGAAGTCAATAAGATTCGTATCGTTCATAGAATATACCGGCATTTGAGATTCTCTCTCGATAGATTGCATATACAAGAAATAAAATCTAGATATTTGATAAAATTCTGTAGTGAGTCGAGATTAAATAAAGGTCGAGCATCTCTCTGATGCATTGCAATAACAGTACCGCGATAAACGTCAGAGAATTTACATTCGTGGAAAAATTCTCGAAAGCGTACTTTGAAATCTCGTCGAATAAAACTGACTAGAGGACATAGCTAGCGATTGAAGTCATTAACATTCCTCGTGTAACTTCATCGCGTGCGATGAATCATCGGCCCGCAGATTTCGACGATTCGATCATAAGATACTATCTTTTATCGAATCGATGTTTTTTCGACCGCGTGTGTTCTTCTCCCGTTTTATGTGCAACTCGGTATCAATAAGGAGCACGATTACGAGAAAAGAGATCTACCTTATTTTCCGCCGCTCGATATTTTTCGGCACGTGGCGGAACCACTCGCCGCGAGCAAACACGCCGGCCACCACCCCTCGCATTCCCGGGTGACCTGGAGCGACGTCGAAAACCGCACGCACTTGCGTCAGGCTTGGAGTGTTCGATTTCCAGTAGAGCCAATTTTCTTCTTCCCGCCAATATGCCGGCC
>JBCAUJ010000113.1:916021-945783 GCA_038406275.1 Cataglyphis albicans | reverse complement strand
TAATAATAATAATAATAATAATAACAATAATAATAATAACAATAATAATGATAACAATATTAATGATAACAATAATAATGATAACAATAATAATAACAATAACAATAATAATAATAATAATATTGTAATAATAATATTATACATTAACTTTGTTATTGCAAAATAAAAAAAAATCAGTATCTTGTATTTAATAAATACAGATTAAAAAGACGGGATAGTGTGCTCTTTTATTACCCGGTATGCTTTGCAACTCCTCTATCGTCGTCTCGATACGTGAAGAATTCTGGGAAAACTAGGAAAAGAAGAGTTGCGATAGCCGAAGTGAAAAAGGAAAGACATAGCGAGCGGATATGTCGGCAGCCATAATAAATAGTAGTGGCCATCCTAAAATGCCCGGAGGCCGTTATGCCTTCTCTCTCTCTTCCTCACCGCGTCCTCAGCCTCTCTCTTTCCTTCATCCGGCTGCTCAAAGAAAACCAGACACTCCTCTTTCTACCTGGCCTGGCTCCCACTCTGCCCGATTTCTATCCATTATTCCACTATAACCGAGACCTTCTACATCCTATACCGTCCTGGTAACGTTTCTATTTCTACTTCCATTACTGTCATTCTTCTTCTCAAGCGTCTATATTTCATGACTTGTCGCATTTTACAGCCCCCCTTAAATAGAATATGAATATACGTATATTGGGTACATCGGAGATATGATGTGATATCTATCATACTTTGTAGTTCACATAAGTGGGATTAAGAATCCACCCAGGAAATTCGTGAATAACCGTTATGGCTACTATGACCTGGTATTGGTCGATGTTCTTACTAAACTCGTTTTAGAATCCGGAAGGAGAGGGGCTAGGCCCAATGGCGTTTAGAAGGATGGTTCAATTATGGCGATAGAGAGAGGTCGAATATATATGGCCGAAATTGTAAGACAAACACAGGCACTGGTGAATACACGAGCGTCCGCAAGGGGGGGGAGGGAGGGCAAGGAGGATCCCCCCCTCTGGAAAATGAAAAAAATATCATAATCATAATTCTATTATATAATAATAGCAAAACATGTGTAAATATCAAAGCATATACTTCAATCAATCTGAATGACATTATCCCCCTCCCATTCCTAAAAAAAAATCCTGCCGTCCTTGGTTGAGTCAAATTTTTTATGTAAAAAAATATCTTGTGCGATTTTGATGGAGAATTTAATATTATTAATTGAAAAGAGAATTCAACACTCTGGATTGGATGCAATCTAATTAAAAAAAAAAAAAAAAAAAAAAAAAAAAAAATTCACAGGGTATATATCTATAAATATTTTTAAGAGAAGAATTTCTCTCATCAATTAGGCCGCGTAATTAAATCGAGGTCTACTCCTATTTTCCGATCCACTTTCGTTTATGTACAGCTCGCGTCGATGGTCCACTCACCGACTTTGTTCAGACGCATATTCGGTCAGGTTCTCGGAACGAATAAAATCGGCGCGAAGGCTCAAGGCTACTGCCCTTGATTCAAGGACGAGAAGCGAATTTGGGGACGAGACGCGCGAGAGAGAACGACTCGTGTTAGGATCGCGACGCGGGAGCTTTAGCGAGAGAGTGGGTAGGAGAGGGGGAGTGGGGAGGGGGGGGGGAAGTCAGGCTGGAAACGGAAAGAGACCGTGCGAGCGTAGGTCGTGTCTCGGAGGATTCGGCGACCTACCTTAAATTCCAACCGGTCCTCCCCGACTTCCTGTTTCGCCGTATCTTCCCCCTTTCTCAGCCCACCCGGGTCCCCCCCCCCCTCGCTCTGTCAGCTGCGGTAGGCTTTTGCTTCTCCTTCTGCGAGAGAAAGAGAGAAAGAGAGAGAGAGCTCGTTTATTCCACGCGGAGAGGCACGCATTGTATACGGGTCCTTGCCTTTCCCCCCCCCCCTCCCTCACCGCCCTCCCTGCTTCGCCAATTCTTTCGTACGCGAAATCGACGTTCCTGTTCTCTCCTTCTCTTTCTGTCTCGCTTGCTTCTTTCCTACACGACAGCAACTACCGCATATAACCAATATTCATTCCCTTATTCGTATACGTGAATCACGATATCTCGATTTTTTCGATTCTTTTCGATCGTCTATTAAAAAGATTGTCATAATCTTACACTGATTATCTATATCTAAGAATCCTTAATCTTAGTTTTAATGACAAGTTAGTTTAATGATCCTTTTGATGAGCTTATATAAGGGCGAGATACTAAAAAAACATTTCAAAAGTTACTTATTGTGATTTTTTTCATATCTTGCACTAAATGTCTTAATAAATTTTCTCTTTAATTAAAAGTCTTCTTTATTAAAGTTTCCGGTATTCTCGACGATTATGGCACGCATGTGTGATTGCGTGCATACATGCGTGCGCTCCATCGTTTCAGCGCAACAAGACGTGGGGGAACGCGAGTTTTTAATCCATTTTCGTGCGCGGAGCCGCCGGTAGCGTTTTTTGCTTGAAACGACAGAGAGCGAATAATTGCGCAAAATAATTGCTCGGATTACAATAACGGGTCACTCCGAACGACAGCGCGCGATGATAGTTTTCGAATTGGTGTTTGGCGAACAGATTTTTTTCCCAGTTGTTTCGTTCGAGGATTCCTCTCGTTATTTCGTGCGATATTATCAAACGAGGAGTAAAACGCGCAAGTTTTACATTTTTACTGATATTATCAAATGGCCGATAATGAGCTACGATTTAACGAGATATGCTAAATTTAAAAAATATATAATATAAATGGAAGGATTCTGTTGAGAATATAATCATAGAGGGATTAAAAAATTTGGGAAAACAGCGAATTGTATTTCTCTCTAAATATATTCGAATAAGAGTTAATAACTCTCTTTCTTGCCTCAGAGATATCTAAATTATACAGGGTGAGTCTTTTTTAATCTTAACAAGCAAATATTTCGAAAATATGCAATTTTACAAAAAAAAAACTCTCTGAATAAAAGTTGTATGGTCTAGAGGAGGATGTATAACAGTGACCTTGGTTTGACCTTGAGACATTTATTCAAAGTCAGATGAAGGTCAATTTAATTTTTTCAATTGGAGATCCACATTTCTCATTAAATTTTCAGATTAAACGAATTCAAATAAACTTTGGTATCTTGATAATTTTTATATAGTGTCAAAAATCTAATTTTAAAGAACTAAACAATGTATTCTTATTCAAAACACAGAACAGAAAAAATAAAAGAACTTAGAAACTTAGAAATTACCGATGGCGTGTTAAAGCTACAAAATGCTTTTTTCTTTATGTCGAATACTTACCTATTAAAATTCAAAAGAATCATCCTGCATATTTCACTGTATAAAGATAATACTTCAAAATATATATCCTTTCACTGAGAGTCGACGATAAATTTTGCAGCAACCTCCGCGAGCGCTTGTCAATCTACGCCAACGTAATGATTTCGCTAATTATATTCTATGAATCTCGGATAAAAAACGGGTCATGTGAATCGTTTCTTGTTTATCCACCGCCAATCCTCGAACTTTCCTAAACGAGCATTTCACATCGAACATCGCGACAGGTCATAAAAATTTACATGTCGCTTCAATGATCGACGCTCCATTTCAATAAATACGTTTCTTTCACCGGATTTTATGCGCGCAACAGTTTTTCGATCACTCGCGTATCTCGAGCAACCGCGCGTACGCACGCACGCACGCACGCACGTCCGCGAGCTGTCACAATCGGGTGGATGGGCGAGAAGCGTCCGGTCGAAAAATCCATTTCTCCATATTACACGCGGCGTGCAGTTGGCAGTGCCGCGGCGGAAAATCACGAAAAAAAAAGAGGCGAATTGATCGTCACAACCGGTCCACGTCCATTACGCTTTATTATACGGCCAAGCCCTCCTCTCTGTACGTTCCTTCTCGTGGTTTTCTGTCGATTGGGGTTCTCTCTCTCTCTCTCTCTCTCTCTCTCTTTCTTTCTCTTTTCCGGTGAATACGCGAGCGGACGCAGACAGCGAGTCACAGATAGATAAAAGAAGAGTAATGAAAGACAGTGAGGAAAAAGAGAGCGAGAGAGAGAGAGATGAAAAGATAGATAGGGAAGAAAGAGAGACAAAAGAGAGATAGAGAGAGAGAACAGACGTATAGAGACGCGGAGGAGAGAAAGGCTCGAAATGGTAATCACGAAAAAAGGCAACGAATTATTTCCATCATCGATCCCAACGGTCGAATGCACGTACGCAGGCACGCACGCACGCAGAATGCCGCTCTCGCGTATGTGTGCGCGTTACGTTTCATCGCGGCGCCCCTAACGGATGGCTTACGGCCGTCAAAGGGATGCGCGTGTGGCTATGTGCATAATACCGTGCATCGACGTATGCACGTCGGCTCGTGGATGCGTCGAAGAGCGCGCTGGCTGCGGGAGCGTGAAACCTCCGTGCGCGCGCGAGCGCGCGTGTACGTGTGCGCGTCACCTTCGACGTGGCGTGAACGACGATGACGACGGCGGTACAACGACCCGCGTCGCGGGTCGAAATTGCGAGGTCTCGCAGCGACGATCGGGTCCCTCTTGGCATTTGCACGCGTTAAAATCAATGACGTCGACGAAGACATGAAAGGCGTAAATAGAAGATCGGATCGATAGGATTTGGGGGATTGAATCTCGCCCTCCCCTCCCCCCTCTCTCCTCCCTCCCCCTTCCCTTCCCGAGGGATACAGAATTAATTCTCTTCACCTCATCGCGTACCTTGATTTTATTGATTTGAAATTTGACATCTGTCATTGATATTATCTGAAAATCACATGGAATATCTGGTGAATTTTTTTTAATCATTATTGTTATTTAAAAATTATGGTTCATCGACGTAATCATTCTCGTGCATTTAGAGAGAGAGAGAGAGAGAGAGAGAGAGAGAATAAAGAAGAAAGATAGAGAGCCGGATTTTTAAATCGTTAATTTCTCCTTTTTATCTAGACATTCGTGTATTTATCGCCGTAATTTCAAGAGCGAAATTTCTAGGTGAATTGTCGAGTAGAAAATTATCGCGATTGTATCGAGGACTCCATACATATGCCGCGTTAACAAAATGTTTAATACCGATGATAATAATTTTCATTGCTCTTGTTGAGATATCGCTAATATTACTCGACGATTATGAAGGTTTTTTAAGGTTTGCGTGTATGTATATTCACGCTGGCGATTTATTGCGGGATTTATATTCGTTGTTTAGGAATCGCTTTGATATCGACTTAATGAAAATAATTTTTACCGCGACGTCGATTAATATTAAACAAATATTTCAACAACATAAATAATAATGCAGACTTGGAAGCGTTCACACACGAATAATACAGTAGAATGTATATATTATAGTAATATAGAATGTATAAATTATGTTCTAGTCATTTGCGTAATGATAATTTTTATCAATAATTTTTGAAGAAGATCGTACATTTAGCTCGAGGATTTTTAATCAGAGACATTAACTGCGCATGCACGCGACTTAAAAGTTGATAATCATATTAAATCAGATAATTAAAAATAAAAATTTCTTGTCTGATGTGATTTGACTTCATAGTTTTTTGTCGTTAAATAAATTCTTCTGTGCAGAATATTTTACGGCACTCTTCAGTCTTAAATAATATTTTGATATTTGTAAATTAAATGAACATTGAGCCAAGAAAAATATGAAATATGCATCGGCTCCTTATTTTTATCGTGAATCGAATCTTTTATTTCGCTGCTAGAAATGTAAAAAAAAATATTTTTCTTATAATAGAAAAGAAACAATTAAAAAAAAAAACAAATTTTGATTTTTTTCATTATTTTTTAAATATGATATTATTTTTCCATACTTTTTTAACATAATAAAAGAATTAAATTTCTTATGTTTTTAATTTATTTTTTTTCCAAAATAATTTTAGATTAATGAGACTTTTGCGGCAAATTACATCAAACTTGATATGATTCGGATAATTTTCAATTAGAGCCTAACACAAATTTTTATTAATTAAAAATAGCAATTACATAACTATATCACCAATTGGAATGCGAGCGCTATATTTAAAATAATGATAGTCAATTTCAATCTATCATCTAAAAAGTTAAAAATAATAAAAAATCAATTTGCAGTAATCAAAATCTAAAAGATATTAAATATCTGGAAAAAAAAATTTAAAAAAAAAGCTTGTTTTTTTTTTATTTACATATTTCTATTCGCGGCACTTTGTCGAGCCCTTCATAGCATCTTAAATGCGAACTCGCCCTAGTCTCGGCTAACAGCTAATTTCAAGCAGTCTCTCTGTTCGCGCCGTCGTTCGTTCATTCATACCGATACCACGGGTTGCCCCTTTCCGTGCAGCTTTTTCATTCCTCTTCCCCATCCCGGCTTTCCACGACTTCTCCCCTTTTTCGAAGGTATACACTTTTCGAAGGGTCTCCCCAGACCTGCCCGCGCCTTCCGTGATCGCGTATAAGGGCGCGTGCACAACAGACCACTTGACAGACTCCCACGATTGCAAATATGAATGACGAGAAAGGAGTCATTGCCGAGTGAACACGAGATCGATAAATTGGGAATTTTCGATTATTCGTTAGACCGTAATTAAGTGTCCGGACGCTGTTGATTTGATATAAAAAGTCTATTGATCAATCATAAGAAAAGAGTTTAATTACTTTCTACATAAAAAAAAAGTATTATGACGAAAAATTCTTGAAAAATGATGAAGTATCATTGTTCGAGATTTTGTGTATGTACACGTTATTGAATATTCTTGTTGAAGCGTAAATTAAAAGAAAGTGCGAATGTACGTCACGAGAAAGGAATATGTTCCTCTAACTAGAATAACTATACATTGTTGGAGAATTTGGCTTAAATTTATTATATATATATATATCAGATATCTCAAACGGTTCAAATACAAATTTTTGTATTAATTTAACATAATATGAATATATTAAATCGTGACACTAATACTATGTTAATATATCAATATAAACTTCATAATAATTTGAAAGAAATTTTGTGCAAAATTAACATATGTTTAATGATAAAATTAACTTGAAAAAAAAAAATGTTATTGACGATCTGTAGTCACTATCATTTTTATTGTAGAATAAAATTAATATTTTTTTTTTTCTGTAAATTTTAACAGATAAATCCTATTATTAATAATACAGACATATCTATTGTGTAAAATTAAAAATAAATGCACATTGTGTTATTTTAATATCTTTTTTTTTAATTGTTTTAATAATTTGACACTTGAGTTCAATTAACACAACAGCAATATGTTAAATGTTTTAACACATGTGTTAAAAATGTGTTGAATATTTAACACAAAAATTTTAACAGGCATATTTTTTAACAAGAAAACAAATTCTCTTCTTCACTTTCTCGCGTATAAATGATCGCGTATAAGTGATCGCGAACAAAGTTATCTCAAAGTCTATCGAATCCGAGTCGATATTCTAAGCCTAAGGATGGAAATACAAATGCCCATTATTTTTAGACGCACACGTATTTCACTTAAAATTCTACGAGTGTAAGAAAAAGAGTTCACAGAGAGCTCAAAAAAGAAAAAACAAACTTTATTGCTTCCCGATATTACACATCCCGTACTTCTCTCCTCCGTGTATTTCCTGCGTATATAAAACTAACATTATGTAAAATCTCGCATCCCGGCCGCAGATAACGACCGTTCTTAATCGCCGACGTAATAGGACGCGCGCGGATTCGCCCCAGTTCTCGCGCGCCCCGCGATTCTACGTGACGTCATCATCGTCATCGTCCTCGCCGTCACATTTTTAAGGATGTATGTGACGTATATGGAAATACTAACGAAAGCATTAAAATTTCGTAGATTGTTCTACTATTTCTTCTGAATATTTGTGCAAAAACTAAGCACAATTCTCTTAATGGTTTGGAAGTTATTTAAATTGAAAGTTATTATTGATTCTTATGGAAAATCGCCTATTGTAGAACTTATTGACAAATTTGACAAAGAAAAAATATTACCAATGAGATAAAAATTTTCACATATATTAAGGAAATTCTAATAAATATTTGTGCAAAACGTGAAAAAAATATTATCCGTCTCTTTGCCTCTTTCTGCAAATTACTCGTTTTTCATTTTTTGATTTCAGAGGATATTCACGGATGAAAAGTTTTTGCCATAAATTAGGAAAAATACTAATTATAATTATTTTCTATTTTCTTTTTGACGAATACGTCAAAATCCATATTATTTAATTTTTTTTATAACCTGAATTTATGTTTTTAATTTTTCAAACAATATAAAAACGTAAGAAACATGTTTTCTTTCTAATTTATTTTCTACAAATTTTAGTAAATAACTTTTAAACGAGTAAGTTGATCTAAATGAAATTTTCACAAATATTTATTAGAGTTTTCTTAATATATGTGAAAATTTTTATTTCCTTGGCAATGTTTTTATCAATAATTGCTACAATACGCAATTTTCCTTAAGAATCAACACTAACTTTAAATTTACATAATTTTCAAACTGTCAAGAGAATTATGCTTAGGTTTTGCGCAGATACTCGGAAAAAAATATAATAGACCAGTCTACGAAATTTTCATGCTTTTGTCAAAGAATTAACATACATCCTCAAGCATCCGTAACCTCGATAACTAAGTCGTAACTGCTAACGGAGATGAGCGCGATAGCCGGTCGCATCCCGCGCTTGCGGGCTCGTAAAGTCGCGATCGTTGCGCAATATGGTTACGAGCGCATCCGGCGCGGGCGGCAGATTCAGTTATAATCTTGGAGGACTTCGTCGACGAAGAGAGAGAGAGAGAAAGAGTCACCGAATATAAAACTCGAGGCCGCGTCGCCAGCACCGTAACGGTGCCTCTTTCTCTCTCTCTCTCTCTCTCTTTCTTTCTCGACGCGATTTCCACGCGCGCGTACACGGGAGTTACATTAGCCTCGCCCTCCCCCCCTCCTTCCCCCCCCCCCCCGAGATAGCGATACGTCGTGTAAGGCCGCTTCGGGAACGACGGTTTTGCCTTACTTTGTTGACGCGCTGCGGACCGGAGTGTTTTGTCAAAAGTCCGTCAGCTGATCGGCGGTGATCGGTTTACTCGATCCGTCTGCGAATCGTGCTCTTCGAATTCTCTCAGCGGACGGTTTCTCGGATCTCCGATCCGAGATATCTCGGTTTCAACGTATATTTATCCTTATGCTTCTTAGAGCAAACATTAAATTATTATTGTAACCGATGTGTAAGCGTAGCTGCGGCATTTTACGTATTCTCGTCGAAAATGTTAGAAACGTAATGAGATGTAATGACATAATTGAAGTGTATCTAGACAGGGAGGGAACACGAAGGCTCTGCGGTTATCGCATAATCGAGGGTCTTAACTCTAAATGCCGAGGCTATTGACATTTTCCAGTCATTGACATTTAAAGCCTCTATTAAAAAAAAAAAAAAACACCGATAGAAACTCCTCAAGAAAACACTCTATTCTGCCTGCATTTTTAATATCATACGTTATAAGAAATGCCAATAAAAGCAAAGACGTCAGGGAAAAAATTTGCTCGAAATTTTCATAAAGATAAATTTTCAAAATTCATTTAATTATTCTTGCTTTGAAGGCTGCATATTAATATGCGATATATACTTTGCTGCACTTTGTCAGTACTCGCGCGCATCGTATTCATCAGCATGCATTTATACAGGAAGTGACTTTGCGATGGACGAGTTTTGAGCATTGGAAGGAATGTGACGTGTCGCCGATGCGTCCAGCAACTCGTAAACGATCGAAATGTTGGCGAATCATCATCGAACGCAATAATACTGGTCGCCCGCTCTTTTTTCACGCCTGGAGTCTTAAGTTTCCATTAATTCGTTAGCGCTGGCGCAGCTTCTATGCTCGATCGCCAATCCAACAGATTGATGTCAATAAGTACCGATAAAATAACACATCACTCGATAAGTCTCCGGTCTAACTGAGAAAAACAAATTTTTTTTTAGAAATCACGTGGGTCTGTCAACAATGTTGCCATATATGTGTCAGACCGGGGACTTATTGAGTGATGTGTTTTCAAAAGCCTTTAAAACGTCTTCTTAATCGAAATTGACTATCGATATTAGATTAATTAATTAATTAATTAATTTATAAATGAGAAAAAGTACCTTTAGTATAATAAGAAAAATGTAATTACAATTTTAATATTAACAGAAAATGTAGAATAAGATACTGAGATAATAAAGAAGAAAAAAACAGAAATTATATATTACAATAAAAACATGAGAAAAAAAATAAATTCAAATAAAATAATACAGATGTATAAAGAATTAAAAATGATTAAAAATTATTTATATCATTTTAATAATTGAACAAAATTATAATTGAAAAAGATTATAATAAATTAAATAATTCTCAACTATAATTTTGTCGCGCAGATTAAATTTTTTTCAATGCCTCAATAAAGTGTGAATAATTAATTAATAATTCATAAACAAACAATTGTAACGTAAATCAGTTTTTAAGAATAACAAGAAAATTCGTATCACGATATAATTTATTGTCACGACTGTACGAAACGAGTACTTACCACTGCATCCATTCATCCATAGCGTTCTAATAATAATGCTTCTTTGGAATATCTACTTTATCCGACAATCGCGCGTACCAAGCGTCGAAACGTCAAATTATCTATCATAGAGTTGCGTGCGATTATTCAATTAATCGCATTACCCGAATTACGTTTAGCTGAATTATCGCGCCGATGAACCCGCAACCATTTACAAATTCATCTGCGCGCGCGAATTACCATCGGAACTTCGCTTCGTCAATTAATTATTGAAGCATCGCGATGAAATTAAACGAGGACTTGCGCTTTCTCGCAGACAAAAGCCTCGTCGCTAAATTCCCCATTCAACTAACGCCTCACTGTGTCCCAAAAAAGATGCACGGAATATGTTTTGAAAATAAATATTTCCATATATGGAGTGAAAATTCGCCGAGAAAAAAAAAAAAATCGCGTATCTTGGATAAAAGGAAAGAGAGTTATCATATCTTACTTCACGCTGAAACTTCTGATTATAATCCACGTGTGTTATTTGTCTCCGGAATGAAAAACGGCACGCAACATTATCTCGGGGGGATCATATTTAGCGCTAAATGAGAATACGGGCCAAGATCCTGCGTTTGTGACCCCCCTCGCTCTCCCCCCCCCCCACCCATCCGCCGCCTCCTCGCCCACCATCACCACCGCGTGACGGGCGGACGCGATTTTTGAACGGACGAGACGTATGCGCGAACGTCGGGCGTATATGTACGTAGGGTCGACGCACGATTAATAAGAATCTCGATCCGCAACTCGTACGCGTACGCGCGCGCGTGCACACACGCAATGCGTTACCCGCGTATGCGTGCCTCGGATCCGGACCGCTCTCGGTTCGAACGCGACCGTGGGGGCAACACACCGAGGGGCTTAATAACAAGACGCGTATACACGTACGCACATATACGTGAGGATCGGGGGAAAAGGGGGCAGGCCCTGCGGAGCCCATAAAGCAAGTCCCCGACTTACATCTCCCTCCCCCCCCCTTTCCCTCTCGCCCCTCTCGCAATTCCGCGGCATTCCCGCGGGCCGAAAACGCGAGGCCAATGCATAGGGGGATCCAGTCCGAGAAGCCCCGGTATCATCTCGCCTCCTCGCCGTCCCTTCCTCCTGCCTCTGCCTTTCCTCCCCCCTCCCTCCCTCCCTCTCCCCGATTCCCCCCTGTCCGTCGCCACGTTCCTCTCTCATCCCGCCGTCATTTCGTCGACTCGTTCGCCAGGTTTGCCAGGCCAGGCCAGACCAGGCCAGACCAGGCCAGGCTCGCTCGCTGCTCTCGGGTACCACCGCCCGTTCGTCTATTCGTCCCCTCGGCCCGGTGCATTGCACCGCGGTGCGATGCAGCGTGGTGGTAGGCTCCGTGAAAAAGTCCACGGGGTTTCAGATATATAATATATATATATATATATATATATATTGTCTCTTTATTTCTCTCGATAATCCAGAATAAATGCGAGATTACGATCCGAGCTCTCTGTGGAAAAATCATCCATCGATGACGGGGCTCGCCTCGGGGCTCGCCTCGGTGAATTAATAATAAGCGCGATGACGATTGTGTTTGAAATTGTGCTGTTGCGTAAGAGAATTGTCATTAATATTGATACAATGGTCGTTTGGTGAAGTAAAGTTCTCCGCGCGCCAGTCGGATAAATAAGCGGCGATTTATGAGCCGTGATCCCTTGATTGATAATCAACAAAGATAGTATTTGACAAGTATATCAGAAAACATATTATGTGTAATATTAATCGGCTTGAACAGCTTAAGAAATTACGAGTCAAGATTGATTTTAAATCATCGTTTGAGATATACGCAGTAATCAGTTGAATATTAAGAAATTAATATGGATATGATTATTATTATTCGATGATTTATTAGTCGCCCCGTGTATCTTTAAATCAAACATATAAAATAAATAGCACTCATCAAGAATGTGATTAACAACACGGGCAATATTTTATCGAGAATATTTTAAAATCGAGAAATCTTTTGAAAATATCAAAACGATATTAAAGTATAATTTGTTTTTTAGACATACGAAACGGGGTTGTAAGAAAAAAAAAACCTTGCAATTCCCAGGAGCTGTTTCAGGAAACACCGACCTATGCCAATCAAATGGCCGCCAAACACAGATTTCGGCTCGCACCTGCGCACCTTCGCCATCGTCGAAGCGTACGCGCGCAAACTGCAGTGTAGGCACGGCGATTTCTTCCGCGACTTTTGGCAGACAGTGTACAGTGAGAGGAAAGGGGGGTCCGAGGGGGCAGGCAGGGGCACGGAGGGGCGAGAGGGACGACACCGGTGTGCACCGCCGCCGGTCGTTGGGTGAGGTCAGTGTCGACCGTTCGCGAGTTGGACCGGGCCTCCGGTCCCCTCGTTGGACCGGTGCCGACACGCCTGTGCACACAGACACAGATAGATTCACACACATACGGCGCGCGAGCGTGCAGCTGCGCATCGTCCGTGCACAGACACAGACGCGACGAGCGAGTTGCCCCGTGCGCCCCATCTCCCTCTCTCTCTTCGTCTTTCTCTCTTTCGAATGCACTCTCGGTGCGAGCACGGAACGCGTGCGCGCGTGAGTGTGCGTACACGCGAGTGTGCGACACGCTCCCGGTTTCGCAGTGTGTTCTCTAGGAGAGGTGCATCGCCCTCCGTCGCTGCGTCAAGGCCAGCGAAAATACTCGCTCGCTCGGTTTGTTCGCTCGCCTCTCGTTCCCCCTCCCCCTCCCCCTTTCCCTCTCACTCTCTCTCTTCTTCCGCCGTGCTCTTCGGGCCCCCTCCCCCCCTCTTCTTGCCCGTCAAGCCCCCTTGCCGCGCGGCTCGCGTTCCCTTTTCTCCGTTTCAGTCACTCCGCCGAAAGGTCCCCTCTCTCGCGTCTCCGTTCGTCCGTTCCTCCCGCGGGCGAGCCTGCACTTGGACTGCATCGTCTTTGCTACCGCGATAGTAAGGCTCTTCGATGAAGAGAACTTCTTTCTAGCACGAATCACGAAATAACTAAATGTATGTGAGATTGTTTGACGCCACATTTAGTAAAAAAAAAAATTGGAGGGGAAGATAAGTTTCGATTTTCATTTTCTCACATTCAATTTGTGTAACGAAATTTCTTTCTTGCGGAATCGCTATAATTTTGTCAGAGCACAACCGGTTTTGTTGAAGCACGACGGCAACACACACGATCCAGAATCCAGTATTGCCAACTAAAAAAATTTTCCCCAAAATGGCAGTCAAAATTCTCCCAAAAATCTCCAAAATCATGTTTTTGATAATGAATCAATTTAATATTTTTCATTTACAATCGTCATTGGGTTTTATGATGCTAAATAAGTATTTATATTAGATGAAACATGTATATATTAATAAAAGTTTTATTTATTACTAATAAAATTTAGAATCGCAATTTTATTTATTACTAGTAAAATTTAGAATAACAATGAAAAAATTTTTTTTCGTTATAAGATAGAAATACCTAATCAATTGTTATGTTTTTCTATGCCCACTGGCCTATATTAATATTATTTCCCAAAAAAAACTCCAAACAAATTTATCCCCAAAAGTGTCACCAAACATAAAATAAAATAACTCTCTAAATCTAGAGATAAAATCCCTAAATTAACACCATTGCCGGAATCGGGCGAATTTTTTTGCAACTCTTATTAACTCTAACACGCGGTTTTTAAGGACGAGCGCGTTCTCGTGTACGAAATACAATAAATGAACGAAACGAGCAATCGTCAATAGCTCGGCGCTTCGTTTGTTACGCTCGACGAAGATGGAATTAATTCGAAGCCCTCGAGGGGCGGATTCCCGCGAATTGCATCAAGTATACCGAGGCTTTGTGACCGACGCGACACACATCGGCCCGGAGTGAAGTTGGCGTAGCGGTAAATGGGGAAAACGAGAGATTTTTATTCGCGGTAATGGTTCTCGCGGTTATTGGACGTCGCGACAAAAAAAAGAAAAAAAAAAAGAAAAAAAAAAAAAGATTAGGATTTTTCAGCGCGAATTTTTCTCGCAATTTCGCGCGAAACACTTTTACACGCGAAAAATGTAATCGCGTAACTGGTGCTTACGTAACAGATTCACTATCCGTCTCCGATAGAGTTCTTGCGTCTCGTTTCATTTCCGCTACAGATTTCTCGTGCGAAATTAAACTCGCGCCCCTTTCACGAAACGCGCGCCGCCGGGCTATTTTTCCGCGTTGCAGTAAAATTAATACGAAAAAATTCTACATACATACACATACACGCACGCACATACATATATTTCATCTCTGGAGCGCACGCGTAGCGTGCATATACATATACATATACGAGATACGTATATTAGCTACATATTATTTGTCGTTGCACGTGCTTGCTGATGAAACATGTTTTCGCCGGAGGAGGAGGGGGGGGGGAGGGGGAGAGGAAGGAGAGGGGGAATCGTGATGATTATAAGAGTTAATAAACGTACCGATTGCGATCGCGCGATTGGTTATTCGGCGGTCACGATGTTGACACAAATGTACGATAGACGAGGAGCACGCGCTCACAACACTTTCTATTATTTGTTTATATAAGCAAATGAGTGAAACGAGAGCAACGACTCACGCGAATGTTTGCCGAATGTTTGTTATTGTTACCTGCAAGAGTACGCAAACTTTTTCCCTGATGAGAAGAAGGAGCGTCTCTTTATTTAGATTCATGATTCGTGGTTCCTTTCGCAGGATAAGAGATTTGTGTTTCTCCAATTTATTTTTATCCCTCGCATAGAGATGTAAGAATGTCTCGTTTTTTTCTTTTTCAAAATTTTGGTTTTTTTTTTTAGCTATTATATAATTGTTTTATTAATTATGTAATATCTTTTAATTTATCTTAAATGGAAATCTTAAATAATAATTATATAATATCTTTGCATTTTGATTACTGCAAATTGATTTTTCATTATTTTTAACTTTTTAGATGATAGGTTTGAATTAATTATTATTATTTTAAATGTTCTCGCATTCCAATTAGCTATATAGTTACCTAATCACTATTTTTAATTAATAAAATTTTTATTACACATTAAATTAAATTATCCGAATCATATCGAGTTTAATGTAATTTGTCACAAAAGTCTCATTAAAATTACTTTAAAAACAAAAGTAAATAAAATAATTAAAAATATAAGAGTTCTAGTTTTTTATTGTGTATTAATAAAAAAAAAATGTAAAGAAAAATAAGATTATATTTAAAAAAATAATTTAAAAAAAATTTGTTTCCTTTCTAACTTTTTCTATTGGAAAAAAAAAAAGTTTCTTTTATATCTCTACTCTTGCTATCGAGAACAAATTTAAAAATTTACGAATCTGATCGCATCGTTACACTTACCGTACTTACACATTAAAAACGAGACGCGTATCGACGTAGATCGTCACGGTCCTCGATCGTTTCCTTGGCGAAAAAGATATCAGCCACGCGCATCCCCTTCCTCTGCCCGGAAAAGTGTGATTTTGCAATACGCGATATAACGAGAAGCGTATAAATATTGCATGGTCGCGCTGGAAAAGCCTCCGCGTGCATCGGATTCAGGGCTTAATGCATATTTCATGGACTGCGCGCAACAAGTATGAGCGCGAGCGCAAACATATCGAATGATTATACGCGGTTCGCCGTTGTTTACGTTGCTCGCGAGACGCACGTCGGGCCCTTTCGCACGAAAATAGGGCCCGGCGTGTAATAAAGTGCAGGATAAACATCCATGATAACCGGTGAGAATTTCACAGAGGTAGATATTCATTTTTATACGCTCGAGTCCGTTTCGGGCTGTAAAACAAATGCGAATAAAAATTTAAAATGCAAGGTGGTTGTAAAAAAAATTTTAAATTTTAAAAGGTGATTCTTCGTTGAGAATTAATTATTTTTTCATATAAACATATTCTTCTATATCCTCCTTAAGGTACTCTCCTTCAAAGAGGGAAGTAAAAGTTAGGTTTCTTTTTCCAATTTTGGACAAAAAAAAATTAAATCGGATGGACATTTTCCACTAGTAAAGAGGGTATTAATTATTAATATTTTTTTAATCCTCTTGTAGCATTATAAGGGGATGAAATTAGTAACCTCTATTCATTTCTTTATTAGAACTTTTTAAGGAGTCGGAATAGGATCATCTAAAAATGTGCGTTAGAAAACTTGATTTTTTTAGAAACTTTCTTCTTTTTTTTTTTCGTAAAATCAATAGTTTTCAAGAGAAAAATAAATTATCATGCACAGTTTCGAATTATGAGAAATTGAATTTTGGAATGAAAAAAAGTAAACAAAACAAAATTATAGTAAATGTTGAAAACAAAAAAACAGCACAAAATTTGAGAAAAAAAAAATAAAAACTTAATTTTTATCTCTCCCTTTGGAGGAGTATACACTCCTTAAGAAGGGATATAGGAGTACATATTTATACGAAAGACCCCTCCCCCCTCCCCTTAATTTTCGACAAAGAACCATCTCTTAAAATTTTTTGACAGTTATTTAGAATCACCCTATATAAAGGATTTAAAATACGCATCGTAAACTGTAATGGAGGGCCTCAAAGGGAAAAGGATTGTAAATTTTTTTCCATCGACGCAAATTTCCAAGTAACTCTGCCGCGGAAATTCATCAACGCGTCAGAAATGAATGAAGCGATCACGATTCGCTGTAAAACTCAGCCGGCGATTTTATTTGCCGACGCGCTCGTTTCGCCGAAGCTATCGTTCATCTAACGCAGCTACCGTGGAACAGGTATTCCCGGCAGTGGCACGAATTATTGTTGCACGCACATCAACTTACCGGGAGCAATGTTGACGCCGTATTGCGGTCCTGCTGCGACTGCAGTAAGTGCGAGGTGCTTATGAGTCATGAGCGATAAGCCGTGTGTGCAAACTTAAAGACTCGCTGCTCGAATATCGCGCAAGATGTTAATCGGTGGCAAACAATTAGCCGCGTGAAAAGCCTCGATTTGTGAGAAGCTAGTTAATTTCGAACGTCTCGGACGAATTGGCTAACGGATTTTTGCCGTAACGCGATCTTTGAGCAATCTTTGAGCAATCGTTCGCAGCAACGAGTAGCAGCTAATTGGAGCGTGAGACGAGCATTTTCTTTTTTATGATCGCCAATTGAAGGAGGAAGGTGGCGATTTGGAAGAGAGATGATAGTTTCGCGTTACATACGCGAAAGTGTAGGAGATCGATACGCCTCGAGAAATTATAGTGCGTGAAATACGATGCATCTTGCGCGGTGAAGTAGAGCGAGAGGAAAATTTTTTGAGAAAATTAATTTGTTTATACGTCAGGCAAAATGTATGTTATCACGGATTCATTAAAAAATTCTCCGAATGCATTCCCTAATTTCAAAATTATTAAATTCAAGATCTTTCCGAAAAATTAATTTAAACAAAATTTGTGAAAAGTTTTGACGATGTTATTTTGACCTAAAATCGACGTCTCTAAATTCTCTCTTCAACAAGATGTTCTATGTCGAATATTAAAAGTTATTAAAAGTTATACAAGCTCCTTTGAAAGTTACCGGGTCGACGTATCCATCAAGATTCGTGAAAAGAGAACGAAATTAAAATCGAAAAGCATTTTCGGAGCATTTTGCTAAAATATGTAGGATATTCTGGGTCAGGTCTGATGAAACTTTAGAGTCTTATAGGAAATTGAATTTGGAACAAAAAGGTTCCTAAACATAAGTCCAGAATCGTTAAAAAGTTATAACTAATAAAGTCTCTGTAAATAGTTAGTTATAATTAAAAGTTAATAAGAACATTTTTATGTTTACTACAATGTAGTGTTTATACAAATATCATTGAAAAGTTTTGTTGAAGTTTTTGTTTTTTCGTTATTTTAAGCTTATTTTTTTTAATCAGAATTAAATGAAATTGATGTAATTTAATTTGTTATTTAATTACAAATTTATTTCGTTACTTTTTTTAAATGAGTGAAGGATTTTGAGGTTATTTTTAAAAATCATCCAAGAAACGTAGCTTTTCGAAGTTTATTATCTATAACTTTTTAACGAAGTGTGTGTTTCTGTATTCAAGTTTATAAGAACATTTTTATTCCAAATTCATTTTTCATAAGATCTCAAAATTTCATCGACCTGAAACACCCTGTATACAATGCGCAATAGTTCGAATAATTTCCGGCAATGTGCGTAGATAGGTGTATTTTCGAGCGGGAGAAACGAAATGGAGCAAAGCCCACGTTTACGAAATTAATAAACAAGCGTGTTTATTGCGCCTTTGCAGCTTCGCCAAGCACGCGAACGAGGCGGGCGAGACAAAAAGGATTCCTCGGAGCGCGCTCGCGTTCGCACCGACTGCAACGTTATGCAACGACGGACTTTTAGTGGGCCGTATAGTTGCGCCATTCGCAGAGTCGTTCGCTTATAGTCGCCTCCGATCGTGCCGCTCGAGCGTAGGCCATAGTCGTTTTACATCGCGGCGTATATACAGATTCCATATGTTGCCTGCCCGGGTGATCGTCGACTATTGCGGCCGGATATCCGGAATTTGGTCTGGATCATTATCGGAACTCCGTAGATCTCGAGGTCGTTACGAGATGTAATTTCGTTCTCGAGAGAACGTAGATGACTGGTCTCGCGCTTCCTACTCGGACATTGTGCCTCCTACCTTTCGAACTGTTTCGAACCAATCGCCTTTTCTGTCTTTCCGTTGCATCGCCACTCGAGACTTTCGAGAGGCGAGGATCGGTGTAATTTTTTGTTTAGGCTGTTAAATTTATTTCTGCATTTGTATAATATTTGAAAAATTATATCATCAAGGTTTCTAGAGGATCTGTAACTTGCAAAAAAAAAAAAAATCTATTTATAGGTTAGGTAGTAAATTTACAGGTTAGGTTGTAAATTTTATGCAACAACACATATATATATGGATACTACACACGCTACGCGTAAAATTATAAGTAAATCTGTTTAAAATTTTATCGTCTAAAGAGAATTACAGATCTTCCAAGCGATATAAAAAACAAAGAGCTTTCGCCGTTCCTCCGTTCAATCGGAGCAAATTGATTCCTCGTTTAATTGAACTTGGAATTTATGTTAACCGAGTGCCTCCACCCGTGTTGTCGCGCGATAGTTACGACGCCTGTGCCGGGCTCATCACAGGCTGGCGTCAGTAAAACTCGCGAGGCTGCCGAGGATCGCATACCGGACGGGCACGGCGCATGCAAGCGGCGAATGCGATGCGCGCCAAATTTAAGGCGTCGGCCTTGAGGAGTGAGTTACCGCAGCCTGACAAAGTCCTCTCTTTGTCCTAAGTGGCGCGGTGCACCGTCGCGGAACAGAGGGGACATTCTCGGTTGCGGCCTCACGGTCGCAGCTGGTGCCAATTTGCTCGACCTTGTACCGAGTTGGCGAGCGGCAGACACTTTTGACACACGGACGGCGCTGGCTCCTGCGTTTGATGAGAGAGAGAGAGAGAGAGAGAAGAGAGCGTACGTGACGATGACAGCCGCGGGAACGGGAATGTCAACGAACCCGCGTGCACCAAAATAGCGCGCACGAGGACGTAAAGCGGCGAAACGCTTGGGTGTAATACGCGACCTAAAATTACGTGCGCGATAATAGGTGAATATTTACTGCGATTCGCGAACAACATTGTTGCGAGAGTGGTACGAAAGCGAAGGTCGATTCGATCTCTTGATGACTCACGCGAGCGCAATTAGAAGCGAATCGCTTATCTCGGATGCATCTGCGAGATACGTGGTCGAAATTAGAAGTGCGCGACGAGATCCCCGCGTCTCTTCGTGTGATATTTCCACACACACGTGAGTACACACGTGGGTGACGGGCCGGAGGAATGTCGGCCATAACTAGCGCAGTAGGTAGGCAGTGATAAATAAATAATGCCGATCGAACTTGCGGTCCGCCGATATAGGTGTGTACCTGACCAGAAAGCTCGACTGCGCCCACGTACCTGCGTGTACTCATGTTACACAGGTATCGAGTAGGCGGGCCTTTCCCAAACGGCAAAAATACGATTCGATTGTCTCGAGTTTTGTTGGTTGTTAAGGATGTGTATATGTCATATGTCGAAACATTGACAAAAGCATGAAAATTTCATAGACTGTTCTACTATTTTTTATTTCTGAGTTTCTGTGCAAAACCTGAGTATAATTCTCTTAATGGTTTAATTATTGTTTAATGATTTTTTTAAATTAATATATTTAATTAAAATATTTGTGCAAAGTTTGATTTAGATCCACTTGCTCGTTTAAAAATTATTTACTAAAAATTGTAGAAAAATATTCTTTCTCTCACTCTTTCTGCAAATTACTCGTTTTTCTTTTGTTTCTTGCAGCTAATTTCAGGAGGTATTTACAATTAAAAGTTTTTGTCATAAATTAGGAAAAATATTAATTACAACTAATTCTTTATGAAGACATTAAAAATCATATTATTTTGTGATACTTTGATTTTTTTTTATAATTAATTTATTTGATTTTTAAAACAGTATAAATGTAAGAAATATACATTTTTTATTATCTTTGACAGTTTTTTTGCTATTAATTGTACAGCCAAAACATCCTTATTAAAGAAAACTGAAACGAGTGTCGTTCGCATAAGATATTCACTGGATTAAAAATATTTTATGGTTAGTAGGCGTCACGGGAATACATTTTTCTTTTCTCGCGAAAGCACGCTTCGTTTTCGAGATGACGCGGCGAGAAACATTGTTGCGATCTCTCGAGCGTATATACGCGAACCGATTCATTTTCTAAACGACGCGTCTTCATTAAGGTGTGTGATTAATTATCCCGCGTCATTCGATGAATTGATGAGGAAACTCTTTCAACGCATAACATTCTCCATAGAGATATTGGGATGGATTTCTTTTCTTTTTTCGCTTCTTCAAAAACGAATCTTCCTTCGAAATTCAAGTCTCGAAGTTAATTTTTTTTTTTTTTTTTTTTTTCTTTTTAATCAGAATATTCTCTCCTCGGAAATGATAAAAATCCGTGTGGTCTCGCAATTTTTCCGCAGGTCGCGCAATATTGTAGCGAAAGCATGAATTATTAAGAGAACACACGGACGATTTTATCTGGCCACGTAAACGCGAGTTCGAGTTCGCGTGAATCGCGCGAAAATGCGCGTGCTTACTTTCCATCGTGGCATGACATATAGCTGGGCGGAGAGAAAAACGCGTCCGCGTTTCCTCCTTTTTCTCACGCCGCTGCAATTCGGTGACGTAGCGTACACAAGTGCGCAGTGCAATCCGTGCATGTGGACGCATGCAAGAACCAGCGACAGGCATTGCATTTCGTTATTTACTCAGATACATCATGCGTACCATGAAGAGCGGTAATACAGAATTTTCCATGTCGAAAACAAGCGAGGGATGTTGACGGGACGAAATATTAATCCGAGTTTTAAAAATGCGAAGGAAAATTTCTATTTTCCAAGGAATCGTGATTTGAAATTATTATACACAGTGAGTTACTAAAAATCACATTCTAAGATGTGGATGTGATTTTCAACAATGTTTAAGATATAAATTAAATAATTTAATTTAGTTTAAATAATTAATTAAAAATAGGGCTTTCTATTTAAAAAAATTGAGATGACTCAAAACTTTTAGCGCCTTCACCTAAAAAATTTTGAGTCATCTCAATTTTTTAAAATGGGAAACTTTATTTTGAATTAACTATAATTGTGCGTAGAGGATGAAAAGATGAATCCAACGATCTATGACACTTTGATCATGGAGGAACCTCAAAATAAAAAAAAAAGATAGGAGGAATAAAAGAGTAATAAAAATAATAATTTTTCTTCTCTCGCGAAAGCACAATTCCGAAAAATATCACCTTGTTAAATAAAATTAATTTATTTTGTTTGAAAAATAATTACTTTTAATATTTATCTATTACTCATCCTGTTTTTCTAGACTTTCTCATTTCAAGGTCATTCCACGGTCAAATTGTTATAGGTTATTAGATTCGCCTTTTTACTCTCTAAAATTATTATAGATGATTAAGAATAGAGCTTTCCATTACAAAAATTTGCTGGCCTTCAAAAATTTTTGACGCTTTCACCTAAAAAAAAAAAACTAAGATAACTAAAATATATTTTTAAAAATTATTCAACTTTTGTCTTGAACGTTTTTGTGTAAATTCAATATTTATGAAGATATTTTAGAAAGCAGTGATTGGCCCTGTATAATCGAGGAATAGAAAATTGTGAATTTTCACATTCTTCCCAACTTGTCTTAAAAATGTCGCCGACTTTTCTAAAAGGAACAATCGCACAATGACTTTTATCACCTGCATAAGAAAATTCATTATATAATAACTGCAGCTATAAAACAATGTTATTGCCTTATTCAGCGGTAATTCTCTTGGCGGCGCCACGATATTAACCATCAATCACGGTCTCTTAGTCGCAAAATGTATCGTTTCGTTCGTCCCGAATAGATGCATATTCAGGAGCAAACGTCCGTCATACATTCGTCGTCGTTGCAATTTAATGCGCGTTTCATGACCCGACACTCTCGTGAGTTAAGGATAAAAGTCGTAAACGCCGTGTATTGCCGCATAGATAATTTCACGACACGATGAAACGGAGAAGGTGAAACTGCATTCGCCTAATGCCGTTTCGCCTCGCATTGTCCGCAACGCGCCGCGACGCCCACCCGGGCGTCCGCCGCTTATAAATCCGCAACAGGCGCGCTTAATCCGCGCGTGTGAGCGCATGCAATGAGACGCGACAATGCATCTCCGAGGCGCGGATTTATCGGCGATGCTGAGACAATGAGCGCCGAGATAGGACAGCTCTATTAGGATCGCACCGAATTCCCCGTGTGAAAGGCACTTAGCTTTCGGCATTGTTGCCGGGTTAACGATTCACGCTGCGCGGCGATATCAGCTTATCGCGCGATACACGGTTAAGCGGAAGAATAGATGCCGATCGAGAGTTCAGCGAGGGACAAGCGACAAACTTTCGGATACGAAGAGGAGATAGAGGAAGCAATACAAGTTTACATCGAATTAATGGCAATAAAATCGAGAGGTTTTTCGAAGACTTAATTAATCCTTTTAAGATTGTTTTGGATGTACGATAGTAGCAAAAAATTGTTAAAATAAAAGAAAACACATTTTCTATGTATTTATAAAATGTTTAAACAATTAAATTGATTGATTTAAAAAAAATTAAGTTTTTATAAAAAAAATTAAAGTATTACAAAATATTATAGTAGTATTTTTGTAAAAATAAATAGTGTAATTAATATTTTTTCTAATTTGCAATAAAAACTTTTGGTCGCAAATATCTTCTAAAATTAACTGCGAGAAACAAAAAAAAAAACTAGTAATTTGCAGATAGAGAGAAAAAGATAATATTTTTCTACAAATTTTAGTAAATAATTTTTAAATGACTAAGTGGACTCTAAATCAAGTTTTGCACAAATATTTATTAAAGTTTCCTTGATATGTATAAGAATTTTGATTTCGTTGGCAATGTTTTTTTCTTGTCAAATTATCAACAAGAATACGCAATTTTTGTCTTATAAAATTTAATTTATTTTGTTTGAAAAGTTATTACTTTTGATACTTACCTACTACTCATCCTGTTTTTTTAGATTTTCTCATTTCAAGGTCAAATATTGTCAAGGTCATCCCACGATCAAATTGTTATAGATTATTGGATTCGTCTTTTCATTCTCTAATACAATTATAAATAATTAAAAATAGAGCCTTGCATTAAAAAAATTTCAACTAACCTTTAAAACTTTTTGGCGCTTCTAAATAATTAAGCATTAACTTTAAACTTAAATTCTAACTTTAATTTTTAAATCATTAAGAGAATTGTGAGAAAAATTTGGCATAAATACTCGGAAGAAATAGTAGAACATTCTATGAAATTTTCATGCTTTCGTCAATGTTTTGACACATACATTCTTATAATATTGTCCATAATACAATAAGAAAAATGCGTGAATGCTCACGTGCTGCTTTCGAAAATCACGCATCAAAAATTTATAAAAACAATTCTTGGAAACTAAACTTGTTTAATTTCAAATTAGAAAATAAAATAATGTATAAAAAAAATACATATTTACATACAAAGAAACAAAAATGATAAAACTATCCTTTTCCCTAATTCGATTCCGAGAGAAGGAGAAAATATTAACTCTCGAATCAAACTACTTTCCCAAGAATATTGCGTTATCGGCGCAATATCAGTAGTTTGAATACAAATAACCGGACATGAGTCAGCGATATATTAAAACACACACAGACGAAGGTACGGAGTAATCATCTGGCTGACGTACGTCGAGCAATACTTATTGTTGTTAGAGTTCGGTATATCTCGTGCGGGCGTCGCTTTCGCAAACGCACATATCACGTTGCCCGATAATTCTCAGGCAGCGGGCCCGAGACGAAGCGCGGAGAATACACCGTGGGTTTTTTCGCAGCACCACCGAAGGCTCACCGCTGCGTTGAACGAAGAAAAGGAGAGAAAGAGAGAGAGAGAAAAAAAAGAGGAGCACCGAAAGAGACGAAAACGTAGGAGCGAAAGACCTCACTCGATTCACGGCGGAGTTCGAGGTCGGACCTTGTCTACCTACCGAATGCTTCGCCGGCTTTTGGGCCCGCCCACGACCTTCACGACGGGCTGAGCTCTAAGGATGGCCTCGATTTCGTTTTATTAACACATAGCTTCGACAAGCATTCGGCCAGGAGGAATCGACCTCTCCGAGGTCGAGCCAATGGATCCGAATACTCGAAATGACAGGAGGATGGACCGAAAATCTGAAAGGATGATTGAATAAGATTTAAGCGACTAGAAAAAAACATAATGGAAATATTTTTGAAATTTTTGATTAAAAGTTTCGGAATTTAATTTTTATTCCGTCGAAAATAATAGAAGAAGGAAAATTGTATTTATAATTGACACGAAGAGCTGCTGGAAAAATTTCTCAAATGAAACTATTCGCTTAATCGCGAAATTAAAAGGCATTGGGAATGATGATAAGGGAAAGGCACTCACACACAGATAAGATATAAGAATGCACGAGGTAATAAATAAATCTTTTACAAGGGAACTCCATTGATAGATATTGCGTGATTATCGCCCGTAGATTAATAACACGGATGCAATTTTTATATCTCATCAGGTTACGTAAATAGTCTATACCTCGAGCATGCAAACCGCAACCGAATGGCGGCTCGCTTCAATTCTCGCTAACACACGATGAGCTTGCAAATTTCGTGTAAAAATCCACACATTACCAGCACAATGAGACAGATTGTTTTGTCTCGTTAATAAAAAGCGATAAGTAATTTTATATCAAAGTTTGAGACTTTTATCACAACGTTTAATATGATGATGATAGAAAGCATTAGTAAAGTATATTTCTTTATATATTTTGTCACATTGTTCATGTATTTATGCAGAATGTTTCAAAAGTCAATGAAATTTCAGATCTTATAGGAAATTGAATTTGGAAAAAAAAGTTCATATAAACATGGGTCTGGAAACGTTTCGTTAAAAAATTATAATAAACCTCAAAAAATCTCGTTTTTTGATAAATTTTTAAAATTTTTTATTTTTAAAAATAACTTCCAAATCCTTCACTCATTTGAAAAAAAAGTAACGAAATAAATTTGATGGGTAATTAAAGGAAACAGATTACATCTAATTCTGATAAGGCGTTCAAAAGAAAATAACCTCAAAATAACGAAAAAAATAAACTTGAAAGGAAAACAACTTTCCATGGTCTTTGCGTAAACAGTACATTTGTAATGTAAACATTGCAAATGTAAACATAAAAATTAAATTTTTATCATAACTAATTACTTATAGAGAGCTTATTAGCTATAACTTTTTAACGAAACGTTTCCGGACTTATGTTTATAGGAACTTTAATGCTCCAAATTCAATTATAAGACCCTGAAGCTTCATTGACCTGACCCGGCACATTCTGTACATCATACAGTCATTATTATATTTTCAAAAAAAAAAAAAATTTCAGAATTTATCTAACAATCTGCGCCATTTTTTTTTTTTAAATCACAAAACGTCGAGAGCCAATGAGAATCGATCTTTCTCGCCATTTGACGATACTAACGAGAATGCTACGTCGCTAATAATAGTAATATTCATTACTCGGCGGAAGAGCGAGGGGGAAGAAAGGGGAGGGGGGGGAGGCTCTGAAACCGGGGCGCAGTTGTAACATCTGCTTTAAACTCGTAGCTCGCTGCACGATTATCAGTAATGTTGACGCGACCGGTGCCGTAATGGCATGGCGGTTTGCACTTTCGTGGAAACGTTTAGTCCTACAACTTTAATAAGACGCTATTGGATCTCTCTCTTGGAGTAAACGCGAGAGATCCCGCGCGCAATGTTTTTCTTCTTCTTCTTTCTTTTTTTTTTTTTTTTTTTTTTTTTTTTGAGGAGAGAGTCACGATAAAATATGAAAATAAAATATACGCGGAATGCAATATATCTGATTCAAATGATTTGCGTACAATGATTGCGATGCGAACAGTATAAATTTCAGTAAGCGCTTTGATTAAAATTTGTATTTAAATAATATTATATTATATCATATTATAGAATCTTTATTTAAAAATAGTATTGTTTTATTTCACTTTTAGGAAAAAAAATTATTATTATAGTACTTTACATGTGTTAAAAAAAAAAAAAAAAAATGAATAATATAAAAAATTAATGGCTTGCTAAAGTTACGGATTCGAGTATACTTGTTCCACATCTTTTTTTTTTTTACTTAATTTATTATATATTTCTCGCTTTAAACTTCTTACTGTGCGTATTGATTTCTAACAAAAAGCACGCGATAAGTATCGAGAGCGGAAAGAGCGGCTTCGCGCATCGATTGCATTCTGGCCTTATCGCGGTGCGCGAAATTAAAGTCAAGGTTCGGCGCCGAAAAATAGGTCGTGGATTAAATGCGCGACTGCGAAAATTCTCAAATCGCGCGCTTATATCTCGGAGCGGGTCACGAAGCTATTAGCTGAGTTGTTTGTGTCATCGAATAGCTGTTCCTTTAAATATTCATCGCAACAGCGTTAAAATTAGCGCCTGGAGCGATATTAATTCAGTTTCATCGTCTTCTGCTATTTACGAGGATCGTTGACGAGGCCAAATTTGTCTTCATTTACGGATATATCTATTCATCTTTGTTAATGGATATGTTAAAGATGTTTTGGATGTACGAGAACTTAAGAACTGTCAAAATTTGAGAAAAAAAAATTTCTCGCGTTTGAAAAATTAGATAAATAAATTTGGATTATAAAAAAAAATTAAAGTATCACGTAATAATGTGATTTTGAACATTTTCGTAAAAGAAAATAGTTGTAATTAATATTTTTTCTAATTTATGATAGAAACTTTTGAACCGTGAACATTCCCTGAAATTAACTGCAAGAAATAAAAAAAAAAAAATGAGAGTAATTTGCAGAAAGAGAGAGGTAATATTTTTCTACAATTTTTAGTAAATACCTTTTAAATGAATTAATATACGTAAAAATTTTATTTTCTTGGCAATGTTTTTTTTCTTGTCAAATTTATCAATAAATGCTACAATTTATATATACTCAATTTTCCAGATCAATAGTAACTTAAATAATTTCCAAATTTTTAAGAGGGATTGTACTCAGATCTTGCACAGATATTTAAAAAAAAAAAGATAGTAAAAGAGTATATGAAATTTTCATGCTTTTGATCAATATTTTGACATATAACACATATATCCTTAAATACACGAAAGGAGATTAGAATCTTTTGAAATATTTCCAATATACAAGAAGGGAAAAAATATTTTAAACTGACATTCGGACGGTGTCTATTCGTTTGACCGGTTACGCAAGTTACTCGCGATTGAATTGAACTCTGTCGTGCAGTCCGACGTTTAATCTCGAAAAAAAAAACCGCGATGGGAAATTTCATGATTTCGATCACTCCGGGGAGAAAAGTTCCCGTACGAATTGACGGATCGGAGTAAAAAAAAAGTGCTATATATGTTCGAAAGCTCGACCGGCCCCGCGGGGCTCATTTCGAACTCGTTCGTGACACTTTTCCAGCCAGCAGTAAAGTTCGCGAACGAGCTTATCCACGAATTAACCGCGAATCGATACGCGTCGATTTACGCCCGCATCGCCGCACGTATTTTCCGCGCGTGTTGTTTTTCAAGCTCGCCTCTGCGCATTTATGAGCGTCTCATGTGCGCGGCGAAAAAAAAAAAAAAAAAAAAAAAACACGATGACGCTTTGGCGTTTTGGATTCGAAAGCAACGCATCTCGCAAAACATTGAATATTTCTGTGTTTCCTCCTGTTTAAATTCATTCCGCGTTATGAATTATTCAAGCTGCGATTTTATTGACTTCTGAATATTTTTTCAAAATATTTTCAGTCACAATATTTTGTAAGCCTTGTAATCTTCAAATTTTATGCGTACGTAAAATAAATGTTATCTATTTTCATTATCCGATTTGCGAGGAATCAAAAGTATTTGTAATGTAATCAAATATCGATTATATTTTTACTATACACTATGCCTTTTGACAAGTGTATCTTAAAATTAAAATAAAGCGTGCTTGTTAACAGCTGCCGCAGTTTATTGGATACGAACGCTGCGTAATAACATGAGAGATATTTTATTCGCAGTAGCGGTGACATGCGGGTTGTACATTTTTTTTTTCTCTTTCGTCGGCTCGGTAATAACGAAATTAATTTCTAGCAATATATTATCGAAAATCCGCGTAATGTGTTTCAAAAGCAAGCGATTCGACGAAAATGCTTTTTCAATTATTTTCGCGTGGCATGGAGTGCCTTCCATGTCATTGGTAAAATAAAATTTTGCCGTCTAACCGGGTAGTGCGTCATCGGTTGAAGCTCGAATCACCGAGCGGTCATTGCACTGTCGGTAGCTCCGTCAATGAAGCGGTCCGAGTACTCTAATTTCGATTAATTAATAAGAAACCATGGAGCTGTTCTCCCCGCCTAGGAAGTAGAACTCGGGTCCCTTCTTCTAAGATTAAATGAAAATGTGACGCACGCGATGAAGAGACGATAAAAAAAAATGAATTAATATTGAAAAAAAATGATCATCATTGAAGATAGAAAAATTCTTAGTTTAAGAAAAATTTCTTTAATTTCTTCAATTTAAAAAATTTTTTTCCATTTCTCCAATTTCTCCAATTTCTTCAATTTCTTCAATTTTTTC
>JBCAUJ010000113.1:881711-906145 GCA_038406275.1 Cataglyphis albicans | reverse complement strand
AAGAATTTTTTGAGTTATTTTGTATCTTAATCTGACATATTTTAGAATAAAATATAAAATATCTCGAAAATTATTTATTGTTCGATAGTTGTGTCGTAATACTTTTATATACAGAATAATAGGATGAATCAAATGGTGTAAAGAAAAAATAAATAATTGTTATATAAAAATATATTGCAAATAATTGCTTTTTTTTTTAATTTAAATTAAAACAATTATTTTCTGTAATAAAAGTATTACGATACAATTATCTAAAACTAAATAATTTTCAAGATATTTTATATTTTATATTAAAATATGTCAGATTAAGATAAAAAATAACTCAAAAAATTCTTAATGAAAAAATACTTTATTATAGTGTTTTGAAAAGCTCTCAAGATAAGCTACAAGAATATGCAATAAAAATGGGGGTTTCCATTTAAGAAATTAAAAATGTCCTTGACTTGACCTTAACAATTCCATCCAAGGTCAAACCAATGACACCATCTTATGTTCCTCTCAAATACAATTTTTGTTCAAAACGTTTTTCTAAAATGCTTAGTTTTTGAAAGAAAAGGGATGTACGGGTGGTCTAGGACACTGTATATCGTGAATCAGCTCATTTGTAATGCTGATCTAACCGACGAAAAAACATAATTCAAATTGTCAAGGTATCGTTTGACACTTTCGCTCATTGAAGAATGTGTATGCGTATATAGTTCGACATTAAAGTCGTAAATGTAGGGTAGAAATTTATTGCGGTCGTCGTTGCTTTGCTAATGGCGTGGTGCAAGATACAACGATTTCACGATCGGGACTTTGTCCCGTCGATCTTTCGTATCATTAATTTGCAACACGTTGCACTTAATGCGCGAGATGTAGAAATCACGCGCGGCGTCTCTCAAACTTATACTACGTACTAATGCAGACACATACGGGAGAGATATACAAGGCGCACATATTGCGCTCTCTCGCTCGCGACAGTGCGATTTATTCATAGCGGAAAGGTTAATCGCGAGCGCGCGCAGGATCGTGCGTTTCGTTGACCCTTGACATCTGTGTTTCGTCGCAGTAGTACCTACAACGTTAATAAACGACTCGAAAGTTTTCGATTAATGTCACAGTAGAACTGTGATCGTAAATTAGGTACTCTCACGCTAGAGCGTGAAAATAAAAGAGCCACATGTCAAAATGGCAAATTGGAGCGTCGCTTACGATCTCCTGTCATTTTTTAAAATACACTGCTACGGTCAGGAAAATTTTGAAAAAGGTAAAAAAAAAACCTAAGTACACATGCCATGTGAAAAACATTGCTAAAATTACACAAAAATTGTTAAATTTTCAAATTATACAGAACTCTATAACTCTATACAGAACAGTATTATTTTAATTGTACAAAATAATAATTCTAATTTGCTTGAAAAATATATATCAAAAAATTCTGTCAACTGACAATAAAATCAATAAAAACTTGTCATAAAATAAATAAAATAAAATAAATAAAAAATAATTTCTTTTATTATGATTTAAATCAGGAAAAAAATAAATCTCGAGGACGACTAATTTCCCGCGGAATTTTCACTTCTGCCAATGCGAGATTTACATGCGATTCATACGCTGCTCGAGGCAGAGCGGGGTTGTTGGAAACGGCGGATGCCGTTTTCTTCGACATTCTCAGGCCACCTTGAAGGATCTTTGCGGCGAGGAAACTCGATCCCTTGACTTTTCGTCGAGCCCCTGTTTCCTTCGTGAACAAACGCCTCTTACTTTCGCGCCGATCGCACGGCATGGCGTTTCCATTCACGTTTCCATTCACCACAGCTGTCGGATTTACATTGTTAACTCTTTCATCGGCGATTATATTATTATAACACTCGTCGCTGACGCTTTCGCATCGCGACGTTCAAGTGCGAAAAAAATTTTCCTCCCTGCTGTTTTCTCTCGAAATATTTTCGATATTTGAGAAATTATATACGAGATGAAGAATTTTTTTTTTTTAAATTGACAAGTTAAATGTGAATGCAATAAATTGTAAGTCATTTAAAAATATTCATAATTGTGATATTTTATATAAAAATTTCTTATTAATATATTATAAATTAGTTTATTATTTATAGAAATCAATCAAAGATTATGAGGTGAATTTATTTTATCTTAATCAGAAATTTGCGATTCGTTATTTATTATATATTTAACAAGATTCTAAATTTAATACACTTTTTTGCCAAAATAATTTAATTTATGTGATAATTAATTTATTTTATTTAATCAAATTATTAATTTTTGTTCTTGATAATTTAAAAAAACTAATTCTAAATAATTAGTCCTTTCGTATAAAATTACTTATACTTCATATATTATAGGTAGAAATTGATTTCTGACTCACACCAATCTTAACTCGCATTATGTAAAATTTTAATTGTCGAATAAACTATTAAAATATTAACTTTTATTCTAATTCAACACCGAGATCGCAAACTTTGTTTTAAATATGATCCTTCAAAAAATCTAACGCTGTTATCTTTAAGGTAATTAATAATTATATATAAATTTATTTAAAAATTTATTCATTTTTTCATATATCGATGTAACATTAAATAATAAACTTTTTTATTACTTATTTTCATTTCCTTTATCCGCTTACAATTATCCGCTCTTCAAAGACGCCGATGTGTATATATGTGTGTATGTATTCATGAAGCAAACTCCAAACGCCATTGAGCGCAATATCCCACGAGATAGGCAAAGATAGACATAGATAGGCGTCGGTCCGGCGTTTCAGATTATCTCGACAGAGACCTTTCTCTCGCGAGCGAGCAACTCGGACACGACGAGCCGTAGCGATCGAGCATCACGATCGTGGTGATCTTTACGATCGATCGCGGGGAATGCCGGCCGTAAATCGACACGCACAAACTTCGCGTGCGTTCTCAATGGTACGTTGCGTTCGAACTTTTCCGCGAAAATGAGCCTCTTCATCGAATTATCGGTAAAATGATTCGTCATCGGACGCGCTAACGAAGAGAATGTTGCTATTTTATGGATATCGCTCCAAAGAAAAATCGATTACGCAATTATAGTTGGATATCTGCGTAGAAAGATTTGTGGGATCTAGAATTGAAATCTAGTCGGATTTTTCAAAAGAATTATAAATTTTTCATTAAGAATCTGTAAACATTCTAAAGTATAATGTTGGCGTAAATCAAGAAAATACTATTTGGTTTAATGTTTTTTTTTTTTTTTTCTAAAATTCCTTCTCGATTTTCATTTGCTACTATTATTTAACAAAATATTTGAAACACTTTGCTCAGAGATAAAAATTTACAGCGGCCCAATAAACCGATATTTAATTTTTGTTGAAACTTTGGATTAATTAAATGGAGCCAAGAAGTCAATTAAATATTCTGAATCTTTTATACTTAATTAGTATTATAATATAATATATCTCTTTGGAAGAAATTTGGACATTTTCATCATTTCAGAATCTGTGCTGTATCTGGGAAAATCTTGAGAAATTTGTACTAAATAGGATTTTTATTAGATTTTATAAAAACATGATTATCAATGATTTGAATAGACTAGTATTTATACAACATAATAATCAAGATTTCGCGCGTATAATTATTTTCATTCTCGTGCGTTTTTGCGAGATCACATTCATTATCACATTTATTTAAATGATAAAAATAATAATAAATTTTGGAGACAATTTTGGTGTGCATTCTTGATTTCAAATCCGGGGTAAACCATCTCGTGTTACACGCTCACGCGCACAAATCGCTTAATAAACTATCAGTAGCAGGCAGGCGGATGATGATAGCGCTGGTTGAAGCGGATCACGTGTATATCCGAGTATCATTTCGTCAACGGAATTTACGCGCATAACCCTTTCGCGAATGTTACTTACTCCGCACCTGCGCGTGGTGGATCGATCGCAGGATAATAGAGGGAACAGATATTTCCTGCGATATCGCGATCGAGATATGCCGCCGGTGGACGCACGTTAATGGATTGACGACGGGCTAATCACCCGTGTCTCTGTATGATTAGCTCGGTTTTGCCGAAACCGATCTGTCCTGCCGACTGATGCCCAAACTGCGCATTATGATCTCAGATAGTGATCTTTGGAAACACGATAATGGCGAGTGTTAAGTTACTAGTAATTTACGAGAATGGAACAGGTACCGGGAGAGGTTTGACAGCGTATGATCGAGCTTTCCACGAGCTCAACGATGAATAAGCTGCATCAAATGCTGATAAAGCACACTTGCATTCTCTATTAGTACTTTGAGAAATAATGCCATTACGTACATCTCAACAAAAAAGTTTTATTCATCATCTTGATGCTAGAATTTGCTAAAACTTGCATATAGTAGGAATCCTTGAAAATATACAAGATGTTTCAGAAATACTTTAGCAAACTGTGTGAGTTCTCCAAAAAAAAAAAAAAAGTTCCACAAAAACAAGAGAGGATCATATGAACCATATGTCCGGAAATGTCTGATTTATATGGTATAATTGAAGGAAAAAAACTTCAACGACAAAAGCTGACAGAATATATATTTACAATGACACATGACCAATGTATAATACCTTCGCTTCAATTGTTTATCTACTCATAATTCATAACAAATGCTCAAAGTATCCTTCACCTTGCCTCCATGAACGTCGGACCATGAACTGTCGCACCCTTTCAAAGATGCCATGACGGTTGCGAATAATTTCGCAGACATCTATGGTGAAACGTCTCTTCATTTGCAATTTCAGTTGCATAAACTAGGTCTTTTAAGTATCCCCACAGATGAAAATCTAATGGTTTTTAGGTTAGGCCAGGGCACTGAACGTAATCTTTCGATTATAACTCATAAACCAGACATTTCCGGACATGTCCATATTTTTTTCTTCTTTCGTGTGACCAACTAATCCCTAAAGTTTGTTTAAGTATTTCTGAAACACTCTGTTTATTCGGATATATTCGATTCGCGAGAGTCCGAATAACGCGATAGGAGAGAAGAAACCCAAAAGATGATCGTGAAAAGCTCGATTTAGCCTTTGCAGACAACGAAAGAACAGAATTTAATCTATGTCGTTACTCTAAACAATTACTAAGGCGTGTCTTGTACGCAGTAATCTAATCAGCCTTATTTAATTTGCGTGCCAAGACGTTTATCAAAACGAATGACGGCACCTTTATGCAGTCACGTTCCGGATATAATAAACATGACGCACGATGAGAAACGAACTACGCGCTGCGAAGGAAAGAAAAACGAAAATTCAGGAAGCAGTCGCCGTTACGCGAAAATTGTGCTCGGATAGCCGCCTTCTCGTCGCCTTGCGATTTTCTCGCTCGTCGCGCCCGGAGATAACGCTCTATGCACGCGACAACACGGGTCACCGGCCTCCGCGAGAGGTGGTGTACTCGTTATTTACCGGCCAGAAATCTCCCTATTTTGTTCTCCCGTTCTGCGAGAGAACAATGGCGGGGAGACTTGAATTATCATCGATGCGACTACTACGACGCATTCGTCGGACGACACGATCCGACACGTGTCTCTGTAAGAAACGAGACTATAAAATGTAAGAAATATAAAAATTTCATCTAATGAAGATGAAGATAAGAAACTACAAATGATTATAAATGATTGTATATAAATAAAAATCGCGGATATAATATACTTTTCTGTGTTATATTTGTATAAAAATTAATATATTTTCTTAGTATATATTTATTTTATACATATGACTTTTAATATATATTAAATATTAAATATTATTATATATATTAATATTAAATATATGTATATATATTTTTCTCTCGCTCTCTCCCCCCTCCCCCCTCCCCACTCTTCTCTGCCACAGCAGTATTATCTTAATAATTATTGTTACTTTGGATGTGTACAGAAGTAAGCTCCTGTAAAGGATTAAAATCCCTTAATTATCACGATTTTTCGAAAAAAAAGCAGAAAAAAAGTAAAACAGTTCAATTTTAATTCAATACCTTCCTTAAAGTATATAAAATCGACTCGCGATATAAACTGAATAAAAAATTTTTATCGAAAGATCCGATTTTCATTAAGGGAACGTTTTCATTTCTCAAATAGGGGAGAGGTGGAGATTGTGGATAGAACTTTATCTCCAGCAGCGAAATGGTATCGCCGTCGGGCATTTTGCCTCGTCCTGTATCGAGTACAAGGGAACCCTTGTGCCGGTCATACGATGGAGAAACGTGGATGAGGAGAGGAGACTGAGGAAAAGGGAGAGGGAACGTATATCATAAACGGTGCGTTGTGCTGGTAACCCGCATGGCCATCGAGCAAGTTAGGTTTTGGTCAGAAATTTATAAGAGGCCGCTTCATCACACGAGAACGAATTTATTATCCAATATATACATTTTACTTCTAATGTAAGAAATATTTTAGGGACAGAAAATTCATGCATATTCCAGTTTCATGATTTGTGCTAAAATCAGGGAACTAGATATCTTTCATACAAAAGAATAAAAAAATGAAAAATAAAAAAAATATCTGAATATTTTTATTTTAAAATTAATATTATAAAAATATATGTATTATTTTTTTTATATTCTGCATATATTTATTTCTGAAAATAATGCAATATAAAATATAACACGACATTGCATCTCTAACTGCAACGAAATCGACGAAAATTGGAGAATACAAGTTTCGCTTTAGTCAGAATCCTATCGATAGACGAGGTCGAGAAAAATGTGACTTGCTCGCACCCAAAACACGATAATGCATTTTCACGCTAATTAACGCCCGAGATAAGAGAAAATTGCGGCGGAATTGGTTACGTCGTCAGTCGATTTTGCATGTCTTTTCGTGTCAGCGATAAGTATTCCTAAGCGCGCGATACAGACCATCTTCTTTTTTATACGTGCGATTATGCACGCAAACAATTTCAAATTAATAACATTAGTCGAAAATGGAGAAGATTCTGGTTATAATGTTTTGTTTTTTTTTCGCAAAATTTAATTACTTTGTGACGTCTGTTTATAAAGCGCTGAAAAAAAATTTTTATCGTTTTTATTTATTGTAAATCGTTGCCATAAATCAATAACTCCATTTTTCTGCACATTTTCCTTAGTGTAAAGTGTAAGTGTAGATCAAATAAAAAAATATAATAAATTACCACATAATAATCATAATAGCAAAAATAATAAACGACGCCATGGAAAATTCGTATGAATTCACGCGTCTTATCTGCAAAAAATTATGACCGACAATGTCTGTCGTCACTATCATTTTCATCGTGTTAGATTACGAGTGGCTTAGTGCGCGTTTGCAATTTTTAAGCGACACTTTTTTTCAACGATAATGACAGTTGAAAGACGCGCGAGAGACAAACGTCTTACTTTCCGTAAAAATAAGCAGCGCAGCGCTCGAGTCTTTTTAACGATAAAGCGGACTCGCAAACAAACTCGTTCAAGGCCGACCGTTCGAGAGTGTACTTCAAATATTTTTCGCGCGTCTGTTCGCGTAACCCTGAGAATCACGCACGTTGGATGACCAGCTATATACATGGAAGAGCGTCTCAGTGTGTGCGTGTGGGCGGATAAAAATGGACGATCTTGAACGAGTTCGATGATCATTGCACCGGTGAGTTTGCGAGTCTTATAAGCACGTACGGGTTTTGTTGAGCGCGAAATCGGCCTTCCTTACGCGCCGAAAACAGTAATAGAATTATGAAGTGACGCGCAATATCAGGATTAAAAATTCTATACTTAAATATCATATAAAAATTACACTTTAGCATCTTTCAATATTGTTTTAAATTTGATTAGAAACTGTCAAAATTAAAAAAATAAAACATAATGTTTATACGGTTTGAAAAATCAAATGGAGAAATCCGGATTATAAACAGAATTAAAGTATCACAAAATAATATGATCTTTGTAGAAGAAAATAATTATAATATTTTTCCAAATTTATGACAAAAACTTTTGATTGTGAATACTCTGAACTACCCTCAACTACACAAAATAAAAGAAACAAGTAATTTGCAGAAAGAGAGAGAGATAGATAGATAAATAGATAGGAAGAGAAAGAGAGAGAGAGAGAGAGAGACAGAGAGAGATAATATCTTTTTACAATGTTTAGTAAACAACTTTTAAACGAATAAGTGAATCTAAATCAAATTTTGCACAAATATTTATTAGAGTTTTCTTAAGATATGTAGAAATTTTTATTTTGTTGGCAATGTTTTCTTTTTCTTGTCAAATTTTCCTGCAATACGCGATTTTCCTCTTATAGAGAAATTAATTTATTATTACATGTATATATAATAAGAAATTATTAATTTTAATATTTATCTATTATTCATTTTGTTTTTTTTTTTTTAGATTTTCTTATTTCAAGGTCAAATAGCAAGGTCACTCCACGGTCAAATTATTATAGGTTATTAGATTCGTCTTTTCATCATTTACAATTATAGATGATTAAACATAGAGGTTTTCTTTAAAAAAATTTGAGCTAACTTTCAAAACTTTTTGGCGCCTCCAAATACTCATAATCATCAATACTAACTTTAAGTTTAAATAATTTCCAAACCGTTAAGAGAATTGCATTCAGATTTTGCGCAGATACTTAAAAGAAATAGTAGAACAGCGTACAAAATTTTCATGCTTTTGTCAATATGTTTTGACGTATACATCCTTAAACGTAAAAAAATTTCGCAAAATTTGTTTCTTCATAAAAAGAAAACGTGAATAGAGTAAAAGTAATTAAAAAACAAGGCGAATGCAGTATCGCTTCGATTCGTTCGCGAATATCGTAAATGGTCGATTATATTTCAGAGTACATCGGCGTGTACGTGATATACTGGCGATCCTGCTGGAAGGCTCGTCCGTGTCGTTTTGTCGGAATGAAAACAGGTTTTACCACGTTGTATCTGGACCGATCGGCGATCCGAAGTGCCGGCGCGAAGCAAATTACTTCAATTATTATTAACGAAATTACTCGATCGCTCTCAGAGAGAAGCGAGGGTCGCGCGGGGCGAAACAGTTTGACGGCTAAAAAGAACATCGGTCAGCAATAATGAACGGCGGTATCGGCGATTTGCATGTGCCCGCGTATCTTTCGCGCTCGCGCGCATGCGCGTGCGCATGCGCGCATCTACGAATTTTCGCAAATGCGCCGCATTAGACGTTTTTAGATAACGTAATTATTGCGATAAGACTTATCTGACACGCGCGAACGCTACCCAACAGCGCGGCCAGATAAAGCTTGTTTTCAACAAATTAATCTTTTTCCTTCGCGCTCGCGGAGAAAAATTCCTATCTCAGCTCTCTTCCCGCGTCTTCTTTTTCTTCGATTTTCAAACTTTCGATAATATCGTGCGCTGCGCCTCGGCGAAGAAATCACAGCACTCGGATGAGGCATGGACGGCGCTTTGGCTGGACATTAGAACGCCGTGTAAATGTGAGTCACTTAAAGCCATAAGAACTGGAGGAGACTGGACGCGAATAAGAGCCACAATAATGGAATCCCACAAGAAAAACGCAATTTTAATACAAATTTCACCATAGAAAAAAAAATTGCGGTGGTAAAAATTCGACGCATCGACACGAATAATTCGTCGAAAAATATTTTACAAGATATCAGTTATATATATTATTTTTTATATTTTATATTATATTATGATTATTAAATATCAATACTTACATATCATTTTTTAATTTTAAATATTTTTTTATGATGATTATACGCGTATTAATTTTATTGCTCCAGAAAAATCATATCGCGTCGTATTATTCTCCCGTTTACCCAACGGACGCAATTACCCCGTTCGACTTTCTATCAACATCGTGCAGCGGATGGGAGCGAGCAGGGGAAACGATCGAATAAATCTGCATTTAACGTGTATCTCTTAGACGAGCTTCTCGGTAACTCTCGAGGAGGCTTATTGTCATACTGCATTAAATGAAATGCGTGTTGAATTTATTATGGATGTTCATTAAAACATGCCACAGGTTACCCACCCTCGTTAAGAGGAAACAATCAATGCGAACCTAGTGTGGTGCAAGAAAATACAACTCGACGCGGCTAGATTTCTCCATTCTCCATCTCTCACAAAAGCTATTAGAATACATCAAGTTCGTACTTTTTTATCGCTAATAAAATCACACGAGCATCCAGGCGTCAATGCTAAAATAAATACTTTTAGAAGAATACTTTTGTTCTATTTATTTTATGGGAAAAAAAAAACCGTCCATGAGAGACCCCAGAATCTCATTCGACGAGATGAAAGATGGCGAAGAGGCCGGGCGATTCGCGAGCGCCGCTCTTGCTCCCCTTCGACAATGCGCGACCGTTATCCCTCCGACGCGGAAGTACATCGCGCATTATTCGAAAGAATTATCGTTGATATCGCGATGATTCTTTCTCATAAAACCGCGCAGTTGACCCCGCGTTACATTTTTTTTTTTCAGATTAGCATTCCGCTCCTCGAGGGTGAACGCGCGAGGCGAATCGCTTCACAATCGCTCGTATACGCCATGCGTTTCCGGCGTAATCACGCACCCGTTTCCATAAATTACTTCGATTACAATATAATCCTCCGTCCAAGGAGTACGGGGAGAGGGGGGGGGAGGGGGGAGGGAGGATATTAACGGGAACGTTTGAGCGGCGGTAAATGGGAGATCGCGAGCGCGGAAAATCGCGTAAAACGTCGTGTCTATAATGCGATTCAGTTCAAGACTTTCTCATTGCAGGGTGCTTCCATTAGCGGTTCTCCCTCGATCCCGAACCTGTTCTCCTGCTATCGAAGTGCACCGCCGTATGCATCGCCGATGGTAAAGCGTTATCTGCGATCTAAGCAGACAGGAGCGGATGATAAGTCAATGAAATCTGAAGCTAGTTTAATTTTTAGGATTTCGCGGCCAAGCCGTAAATAAATAAGGAAACATTTTATTTCCTAGTGCATACTTAAGTATACATTTAAGTATATTTAAAATTAAAATACTTAAGTATACTTAAGTACACTTTATATTTAAAACTAAAGTATTTAAATATACTTAAGTATACTTAAGTACTTTAATTTTAAATATTCCTCAATAAAATTGTTTTGCAAGCCTCGGTTAAATAATCTGTAATTTACAAACTTTAAAGTTAAAAAATGGGATCCATATTAAGGATATTTTGGCTGTATAATAATAGCAAAATACTGTCAAAATTAAAAAAAAATATATTTCTTACGTTTATATTGTTTGAAAAATCAAATCCGAATTATAAAAAAATTAAAGTAACATAAAATAATGTAGTTTTCGTATTCGTAAAAAGAAAATAGTTGTAATTAATATTTTTTTCTAAGAAACGAGAATTTGCAGAAAGTAAGAGAGAGAGAATATTTTTCTACGATTTCTAATAAATAACTTTTAAACGAATAAATGGATTTAAATCAAGTTTTGCACAAACTTTTATTATAATCTTCTTAATATATGTAAAAACTTTTATTTTATTTTTATTTCAAATTTTTTATTTATTTATTAATTTTTTTATACAAATTCTTATTATTGGCAATAATTTTTTTTGTCAAGTTTGTCAAAAGTTCTACAACACGCGATTTTCCATAAGAATCAATACCAACCTTAAACTTAAATAATTTCCAAACCATTAAGAGAATTGTATTCAAGTTTTGCACAGATATTCAGAAGATATAATAGAACAGTCTACAGAAATTTTCATGCCTTTGTCAATATTCTGACATAGTACTCGAACATCCTTAATAAGGAAAGAAATGTTGAAATGTAATGAGAAAATTTTTATTTCGCAAAATACAATTTAATAAATTCACAAATTTATCGAAATAAAATTATTTTCACGGCATAATTGACAATTGCAAAAGTTTCTTTATAAATCCGCCCCTGTGAGCGCGAAGCGAGCGAGCGGTCAGGCCATCGAGGGGCGATGGTGATTTTTCGCTCGCTCGGTGCCCTCTCACTCTGATGGAGCCGTTGTACCTCTCCTTCTCCCTCCCCCCCCCTTACCCTTTCTCTCATTCTACGATGAGCGTAATTTTTTCCCTAGAACCTCGATTCGTACGAAGGCGCGACCTTAATTACCGCGCGCCCCGCTGAGAGGAACACGGCCATCTGACGATGATCGTATCCCCTTGCGCTTAGCATGTGGAAAATTCTACGCGTGTGAGAAAAAAATAGCACATGGCTACGCATAGAGGTTGTAAATATCGCGAGAAAAGCGCGCGGTTTGTCTAACGCGTTTGGCATTATTTTTCCCGCTTTGCCCTCAAGGCTCTATATGTGCGTTGATATTTCGCTACGGGCTCGTCTCGAAGGACAGGGGAGCGTACGCAGGATGTGAATAATTTCAAGAGAAGCGGCGGCTGCACTTGCTCGATCTTGATAGGGAAGCTTAGAACAATAGTTACAATGATGCTCGAGTCCTTAGGCGATACACCGTACGTAGTTTCGCTTTAAGAGAAAAATATATAGGATAATAATTATACGATAATTATATACATATGTTCATAATTGTTATATTTTTAATTACTTTTCACGAATGTGCTAATTTGATAATTTAATTTAAGAAATTTACGAAACTTGAAGGATTACGCCTGTCAGTGACATCGCGATCTAGCGAGTCCTACATAACGAGCCTGCTGCTGCGCGGGAATCCTTGAGCAAAGTATGCCGAGGGACGGACAAGGATCCTCGATAATTTCGTTCACCGTGGCTGACAAACACCGCGGTGGAATGCCGATGGATTAGGAAGAGTGAAAAGGGAGCTTGCGCGCCGTTATTAAATCGTGGAAGATGATCTCGGAAACAAAGAGTCCCGGGGGGGATGGAAATCAGCTGACGAAGAGAAGGAAAAATAGGGAGAAACAACAGACAAAGAAAGAGAGAGAGAGAGAGAGAGAAGCGGTCTCCTGACTGTCATGACAACGGAAGCGTGCATCCGGAGCGAAGTGTCTTTGGAACGGCTAGTTCAATTTATCGGCGTTGTCCTTTTTTACCTCGCATGGGCTTTCCCGTCCTCCTCCCACCCTCACCGTGCCGCGGTGGTTTCAGAAGAGCTACTAGGGGGATGGGTCTGCCCGCGAGGGTTTCTGTCCATCCTTTGTATCGCCGAGCAATTACGACCTACCCCACGACTACGAGCCATATGCGAATATATGCGCGTTCCCTCCACCGATTCCATCGTTCCTTCTTCTCTCTCTCTCTCTCTCTCTCTCTCTCTCTCTCTCTCTCTCTCTCTCTCTTGCTTCTTTCTCTCTATCCTCCTTCACCGTCTCTCTCTCCCCGTTGCCGCGGCGCGGACGTCATTTGCTCCATGGGGTTGCAAATGCATCCACGATGACGGCCGCGTACTCCCAGAATGACTGATGAACTGCAACGGCGTTCCTTCTGCCTTATAGGCGTGTACAGGATGTTTCAATTACGCGACGCGGGGTTTCTCTTGTACCAGTTTCGCCTTTTTCTCTCTCTCTCTCTCTTTTTCCGGTCGCATCTCTCGTCTCCTTTCCCGACGCGTTCAGACATCTCTCCGCATTTCTTTCTCGCTTCTTTCCTCGACCAAATGCGGAACGGCGCGTAGTCGATGACACATGTAAAGGAGGGGAATGAGAATGGGGTGGCGGGGAAGGAAGTAGAGAGAGAGAAAGAGAGGAGAATTTATTATTATGTCCCGGGGCGCGCGCTGCCCCCTCGGAACAATATGCCGTAGCCGCGAGAAATGAAAAAGTAGACGCGCGAGCGCGGTTGGGTAATTGGATAAAACTCATCGTGCATGCGAGCGCGGGCGCGTCGGAAAAGCCCTCGAATCCGGAAGAAACGTCGCCCCGCTGCATTTCGCTGGGTTATTTCGCCGAGGCTAATTCTATATATATATATATAGCCTCCTTTTTTTTCCACGGACGAGTGCATTTTGCGCGATCAAGGGACGCAATTATGCGTCCGAATGTAAAGCCGAGTTATTAAGAGTCTCTTATTAAGGGACTTGCCACGCGCGTTTCGTTCATTTCGTCGACTGCGAGGGATGTCCACTCTGTTTATCAAAGCTCGCGGTCGCCACGTGTCATCCCATTTCCATCAATCGTCAATGAGGGAGAATCGATAATCGATGAAAGGCAGTGTACTCAGCATTGATGGATGGAAATGATTCTGAAGGCTCCTACTGGAACGAGTTATAAAATAGAAAAGATATAATCTTGCGCTCTAAACTTGATTTAGGTGGTGTCATATAATGTTTAGTGCTTGTATAAATTATTCGAATGAGAATGAAATTTTTCACAACGACACGATGTTGAGTTTCGTGTTCCAGGAAAGGAATACCAATTAAACGCAAAGCATGCGTGCAATTAACCATCGAATGCATGCATCCAATAACGAATCGGAATGTTGTTTTTGGACGCGAACGGATTCGTCAAAAACGCAACGGGTGGAACGATCGCCATGAACGAAATGAACATTTGAAACGCCAATGGAAGATCATTGAGCGGATTAAAAGTGTCTGTGAAATTGGACCGACTTGGCTCGCGACGGAATTTAGGGCACGTGCGCCGCAATCAGTGCAGCATCTTGCCAAAGTGGCGGGCCAGCGCATTCTCCAATGCGGAATTATGAATAAATTGATACACGATTCTATTCCACGAATCATATCCGCAATGCATAGCCAAATACATCAGACAGATTTAGCCGCTATCATTTATTTTCATTTTTCATACGACTTGCGAGCCGAATATATGAAACTTAAAGAGCATCTTAAGAAAGAAAGAAAGAGAGAGAAAGAGAGAGAGAGAGAGAGAGAGAGAATGTGTTTATTTAAAAATATTAATTAGCTCGATGGACAGATTTCATACGCGATACTGTTATCATACTAGAGTTTAAGAAGACAAAATTTAAATTAAAAAAAAATCTATATTAAAATATTTTTAATTTATAAAATTAATGTTTTTTTATATACGCATATACAGAGTGTTTTAAAATTAAATGTAAAAACTTTGGGAGCGAGCGAGGGATTGATAAACTAAGAAAAAAAGTTCTTTAGAAATTTACTTATTTTTGTTTTATTTTGAAAAAAATGGCAAAAAAACAAGACAAACAAATTTTCATCAAGAAACTTAAAACAAAACTAAAATTATTAAATTTATTGAAAATTAAAAATACATCAGATAAAAGTTATACAGCATGGAATTAAGAAAAGAGAACGATTATTGATCCTGTTTATTTTAATTTATGTTTACAATCCTGCTATCATTTAGGAAGTGACAACATAAATGAATAAATATAAATAAATAAATAAATTGAAAACGAAATTCTCATTTTTTTTTCACTCATTTATTACATATTTAAATAATAAATAAGAAAAAAATGAGAACTTTTTAGTTTCATTTCATTTATTTATAATTTATTCATGATCTCACTTTCTTAATGAAATGTAAATATAAATTCGAGAAAACAGGATATCATAATTTTGCGAATATTTTATTACAATTCTCCCATTTTACTTCAGAAGAATTTTATTTACTCTCTTTTCTTAATTCCATACTTTACTATTTTTATCTCATGATTTCAATAAACTTAATAATTTTAATGTTGTTTTATTGAATATCTTTTTTGTGATTTTCTCCAAAATAAGGCAAAAACGAGCAAATGTTTAAAAGATTTTTTTTTTATTTAATTTATCTCCCATGCTCCCGAAGATTTGACATTTAATTTCAGGACATTCTGCATATTAAAAAAAAATTGCCGATAGCATATTTTAAATAGCAACATTTTTAATGAGACTGAAAGATTAAATAAAAGAGAAATTAAATAAAATTTAAGAAAAAACTTATGTAATTTACAATATTAAGCTACTTTACGCAACGCGTCATCGTATCGCCGGATCTACATATCAAATATCCATGTATGCTGTTTCATATCGAATGTAATAGAAAATCGGTGGAGCAGAATCACATTAATAGATAATAATGTTACCAGACAAGATATGCAATAAGCGATTAGCTTATGCAATTATTGCCAATGATTTCAAGGTGACGTATTAATCTATATTTACCGGGAGGACGTAGTAATAATGTTGAGCAAGTTCTCCTTTCATTTCTTCGAAGTATCGATCGCCGCATGACAAAGTATGATCAAATGTCGAACCAATATGACATATATGATTCATTTGTCTTAACTATATCCATTAAATTAACAGTTGAAGCGATGTATGTGATAATAGTTTTGTGTCGTCCATACAATCAGATACAATCTAATTATTGTAAAATTATTATGTCAAAAAAAGCACAGCTTTAAGGATAGATGTGTCATATGTCAAAATATTGACAAAAACATGAAAATTTCATAATTCTATTTCTTCTGAGTATCTGTGTAAAATCTGATATGCACAATTTTTTTAACGATTTAGAAATTATTTAAAGTCAAAGTTGATATCGAAGGTTAGTATTTGGAGGCGCCAAAAAATTTTGAAGGTTAGTCTCAAATTTTGTTAATGAAAAGCTTTATTTTTGATCATCTATAATTATAGAGGATAAAAAGATGAGAATCAAATAACCTATAACAATTTGATTGTAAAGTGACCTTGATAATATTTGACCTTGAAATGAGAAAAATCTAAAAAAACTGGATGAGTAATAGGTAAGTACAAAACCATATTATTTTGTGATATTTTAATTCTTTTTATAATCCGGATTTATTTATTCGATTTTTCAAACGGTATAAACAGTAAAAGATGTTCTTTTTTTTTTAATTTTGATCATTTTTTGCTACTATTGTACAGCCAAACATCCTTAAGCAAAAAAAATGTCACTATCGATAAATAAATGTTTGTATAATTAAAAATGATGGATTTTCTTTAGCGATACACTGATCTAAATGTCTTGCAGCGAAGAAAAATGAAAGTTTTGAAACATTCGTTAAAATTCACCGCCCCGTACTGACAACCGCTGCACCTGCCCCGTCATTAAGCGTGCACACGCGCACACGCGAGGAAAAAGAATGATTATTACATTCGGTATAGGCAGTGTGAACATTAATATACATACTGCGGGGTTGGGGACGCATGCCGGTCGGACCTAACCTGGTCGATTTGCAATTCCCGACCAATAGTAATGCGATAAACAAACGCCGCGCGCCCAAGTTCAAATCTCAACGGCGCATTTTGGTCATTCTCCCCTTTTTGAATATAAAAAGGGACGGCGGAGTGCGCGCTTTTTCCCCTCATACACGGCTTATTTAGAAAACTAAACGAGCGTATTCGCGTCCTCTCACGGTAAATTTACAACTATTTTTCTCGACCAAGTTAAGAGTGCAAATAATACAGCGCGTACACATACAAACGTATATCATTAAATGTATTATTGTATATCATATGTCCCGAATATAATGGAGCGAGGAAATATATAATACATCATCCACTGACATTATGACAGAGGACACGAATTTAAGTTTCTACTTTCCACGACGGCCGTGATACCGTCGCGCTACATATATCATGCATTTTTCCGCGATTATTAGCAAACAGACGTTATCCGTTATCGCCGACACTTCATGAAGCGTATCAATGTTTATAATCCGCTCTCCTATCCTAGGCCGTGTCACGCGGAACATGCGTGCGTGCGTGCGTGATTCGGAGGCCCGCGCGCACGCACCTTTCCTTGCAATCGCGCCGGCGGGTGATCACCAGCGATCGAGATAAGAGGTAGAAATCTATCAAATTCTCGGCGCGACATCGGAAAGCGTCGACGAAACCAGTTTGGTCGGTTCGAATGACCGGGTTGGTTCAAGCGAACCTGAACCACCGGCGGGATTGCCCGCAGGAAAGGAGGATGGCGAGGGAAAGAGAGCGAGGAAGGCGGGAGGTGGGAGAGGGGAATCCAGATAGGCAGAAGGTACTGACCTACCGCCAGGTTGATGCGCGTGTGCATTCGAACGTCGGTGCACAATTTATGGCTACGCGCACGCAGCGAGCGAGTAAATTCCATTTATTTACCGCGTTTTAATTATGCCATGTGCTCTCCGTTGGGTTTTTTTAAGGATGTATATGTCATATGTCGAAACATTGACAAAAGCGCAAAAATTTTATAGACTGTTTTACTATTTCTTTTGAATATCTGCACAGAATTTGAGCACAATTATCTTAACGGTTTGGAAATTATTTAAATTTAGTAAATATTGATGGTCAATATTTAGAGAATGGCTAGTATTTGGAAGCCAAAAATTTGAGTTGACCTTCAAAAAAGTTTTGAAGGTGAGCAAAATTTTTTTCATGGAAAGCTCTATTTTTAATCCATCTATAATTGTAGAGGACGATAAGAGGAATCTAATAATTTGACAGTTTGATCGTGGGATGGTGACCTTGGTGATATATTTGACCTTGAAATGAGAAAATCTAAAAAAAAAAACAGAATGAGTAATAGGTAAGTATTAAAAGTAATAATTTTTAAACAAAATAAATTAATTTCCATAAAAAGAAAAACGTATTGTAACACTTATTGACTTTCTTTTAATTTTGACAGTTTTTTGCTTCTATTGTACAGCGAAACATCCTTAAGTTTGACAATGAAATGAACAATGAATCTATCTTTCGTCGCATCTCTAATGTTCGAGAGAGGGGGAAAAAGAATAATCTATCTTATAGAAAAAATTGCAGTATTATTAAATTTTTCTAACGGATTCTCCAGAGAGATCAAAGCTGTATGTTTATCGAATCAAAAATTAAAATTAGAAATTATGCAGAATTATTTTTCGAACGATCAGTAATATTCAAAAGCGTCGTTCGATTATTGCGAAGAAACAAGATCGATCGGGCGTTAATTTAAACAGCTTATTTCAGAAATGAAGTTCAATCATCTATAAGTAATTTTCCACTGCCAGGATATTGCTTATCAATAGTTGTCATAAAGCGTCGATATCATTCTCGGTACCGGTTGACATCGACATCAAAATATCGAGATATTCTAGAGGAGAAGGAACATCGCGACACGCTGCCAGTATCGGCGCATCCATCCGCATCGAGTGCCGTATCAAAGCGATCACTCCTAATTTTCAGTTTCCTGCGAGAGAGCCCGCGCGCACTGAAATTCCGTTAAGCGGACACAGGCCGTGGACTTTGTTTCAGCGTGGTCAGTTCAGGACGGTTGCGCGCGTGTACGCGCATCGAAACGGGTTTGAAATCATTGAGAACCCGACGTCCTGGGCCGGTCGTCGGCCGACAAAAAGTAGGAGAGCTCACGCACGGCTGTTCGTCGACCGTGATGAGAAGAGGAGAACGCTCGCTTGCGCGCGCGAACTGTAATAAGGGGGGTTGGGGAGGGGGACGAGACCGGGGCCCGGATTACGTGGGGGACCGTGTGCTCGAGAGGCAGAATAATCCCCGGGCTTGGCATATCTCTCTTATACACACACACACACACACACACACACACACATATTCTGCTGGTCGTATACGAGGAAAGTTTCGTCGATACATCGGCCATTCCGATGCCAAACGCCGTTCGAATCCTGTATCACAGGTCGTGAGATGTCCCCGTAATCCGATCCAACTTTTCATCGAGTGACATGGATCTCACGCGAGAGTAGAGATCGAACGACTATAGCAGTGGCGATTCGTTTAGCCGCGAATAGTCCCCCGCGCCTCTTACCGCGGTCGGCTACATCATCAGCGCGAACTGTTTTTATTCATTTTTATTTATTCAGCTATCAATGTACAGCTTTTTCTAGGGTCCCTTGCGTAACATGGTCGATCGTACAGGAGGGTACAAAAGTGACGTGTTTTCTCTGAGATTAGGAACTAATTCGAGGGATAACTATGGCAATTCTCCTCTTCCAATAATCCAGCACTGCGTACCCAGCAAACACGGAAGATTGTAACAACATTGCGGCAATATTGTTGCAACATTGTAGCAATATTGCAACATTGCTGCAATTATGCTGCAATGTTCAGTGTTTTTTAGGTATACATTAGATAAAAAGGAGATATTTAATACATATCTATTAGATTTTAGAGATACACATATATAAGTACGTACATTTCGCTTAATTTGATCTATTTTAATAAATTTTTATTATGTGTTTAATTTTGCTTTCGTGAAACTTTGATTTATGATTTAATTATTTACATATTACTTTCGAGTCGAGTAGGAGAATAAAACCTTAACGCATCTGAAAAGAGGAAAGAAAAGAAGTTGACGCTTGAGTGCCGGCGATATCGATTCACGACGGCACTTACAAACCGTTCATCGCGTGCATCGGTGCGCCGCAGTGAGTGGTGGAGGCGAGATGAAAGAAAAGGGGGGGAGAGGGGATGAGGCGCCCGTGATCAGCGAAGATGCATGCGAAAAAAAAAGACGAAATTACGTAAACATCTTGCGAACGGTGATTACCACACACTTGGATTAGCTGCTCGGCGTTCACCTCTATTCGCGCCGTTTGAAAGAGAGACTGCTGCTGCTGTTGCAGCTGCATCACGGCCTCTGCGCGCATAATCGCTAAGATGACCACACGTTCTTCTTTTAACGCGACGGTCCCACTTTTCAGGTACATCCAATTGTACGATTCGCGATGGCGAAAATTCTCAAATTTTTTTATTAAAACAAATTTTAATTTTTTGAGGGAAAAGTATATCGAGATTTTAACATTTTTTTTTATGCAACAAATTTTAATTTTTTTTTTTTTTTAATATATTGAGATTTTAAAATTTTTGGCAAGATGTCCTTTTTATAGGATTTTTCATCAAATTTTTTAATATAACAAATTTTCATTTTTTGAGGGGAAAATATATCAAAATTTTAAAAATTTTTAATGCGTTTTAATTTTTTTTGAAAAAATATATTGAGATTTCAAAATTTGTGATAAAAGATTTTTTAATAGGATTTTTCATCAATTTGTTTAATATAACAAATTTTAATTTTTTTTTTTTAAGAACCAAGATTTCAAAATTATTTAAAGCAATAAATTTTACTTTTTTTTTAAAAATATATTGAGATTTCAGAATATTTGTATTATAATACAACAAAAGTAATACATTGACATAAAGAATAATAAATAAAGTAACAATAATAATGATAAAACTTAAAATACGTTTTATAAAACATACATGGTGTTAAAAAAATCACCATTAATTGTGCAAAAGTATTGCTGCAGTTACGACTTTTAAAAATCGATATCTAAACTCTGGATCATGGTTTGCGTCATTTTTCTTCTGATAAAAAATTCTATGCAAATTTAGAGATGCCGGAAATAACTCCTTGCCCATCCTTGTAAAAATGCAATTCTTCAGTCGACCTGCTTATCTCATCTCCCCGAAGATGTCGCGGGCGATCGATGAAATTGGACCGATCGTTGCAAAAGCGCCACACGTTGGCTGCAGCGAGGCCGTCGCATCGGCGCGGCGTCGCGATGCTTAGCATGCGATAAATATTAATGCGCTTCGCTCGCTCGTGCAAATATTTGCGATCGGCGAGCGCATTAGGACAATGATAATTATTGGTTTACTCGATCGCGGCGTGTCCCGACGTTTACTACGTATCCTTTTAACGATCGATCGTGATCGTGGTTGCATTAACCTTCGCCATCTCCCGGCGCGTCAAACACGATGGGAGGAAATGTTAGTTTCAAAGTAGATTCATCGCGAACGGCGTGATTGTTTAGTGAAAGTGTTCCATTAACGAACTTGTAATCGTGAAGATTTGTGCCAAGGCCTTTTTGTTTATTATAGATAAATGATCGACTATTTTTTTGTCGAGCTATCATAAACAACAATTAAATGTATACAATAATTTTGTCACATTGAAAAAATACGCAACAATTTATATAAATAAAAAATTTATAAATTAAAAGTGATGTAAAATTCATGGACGTCCACGAGAAAGGGGACAGGGAGCAAGGAAGGATACATGCCCCCTTGAAAAATGAAAAAAATTCATAATCATAATTTTATTATACATACATTAATATTAAAAGATGTATAAATATCAAAGCATATTTCAATCTGACATTTTATGTCCCCCCCCCCTCTCCTGAAAATAATCCTGCGGATGCCCTTGGCAAAACTAACATTACGAGAGAATATAAATTAATAGAATAAAACAATTAATTAGAATAAATAAATAAAATAATTTAGAGAAAAAAAAATACGTGAGATTTTATACAATATATTTCACGTGCGGTGATAATATTTAATGAAAGCGTGTCATTAATTTCACCTAATTATGGATTCGTAATGAAGTTCGAGGGATGGGACCCCTCGATCGAAAGTAGACGCATTTCGCATCGCCCATTTTATTCCATGCATCAATATATTCTCGCGAAGAGCAGCAGAGCCGCTTAGAAAGGGGATTCTCGTTGGTGTATCATGATTGGCCGCCTAAATCCACGGCCATGTTTAGCGGCCCGGGCCCCTCCTGTTTAGAAGGGTATGACATCACCGGTGTTACAACGCGAAGGCCAAGCCTAGTGAAGTGTCGTGAGAGACAAGGAGAGATGCGCGGCTCATTTCACGCGATTTGCTTTTTAGAAGTCTTGAAAAAACAAATGTGTAATGCCATATAAAATTTTATATATGCAAAAAAGAAAGAGGGAAATTACATAAAAAATATATAATATAATATCAAGGTAATATCATATTATATATTTTCGTTAGATTGTCCAAAGGCAAAAATTTCGCATCATGTTAATTGTTTTGAAAAATTGCGCGACGTAAATTGTACAATACTTACGATTAATTACTTTGCACAATTTGAGCGGATTAACTGGAATTGTTTGTACATTATAATATTAAGTCCGTAAATAATTCGCAATTTACGTGAATTATTAAAATTTGTAACATGAGAATGTAATCTGCACGACTGAGTAATGATTGGGAAAACGTGAGAGTATATTCAATTTTGTTTTCTCCCATAAATTAATATAAATTATATTATTTAACCTTAATTAAAATTATACTCTCTTTCCTCTGAATACGCATTTATTTTATAAAATTACAGCGGGAATATAAATTATATGATCAATTTACTTCCCCATAAAAGGATTTCTTTTCTCTTTATTGGAAATATAGGTGTAATGGAGGAAGAGGATCCTTTTTTCTTCAATTTTCGTGCTCACCATTTTAAACTGCTGGTTCCTTCGCGGCAACGTAACGCGATTGGTCGTCTAAATCAACCGCCATGTTCCATCGCTCAAGCCCCTTCTATTTTAGGTCTTCACATTATAAAATCTTGTGGAAAATATATCGCCGGAAATTGATATTTGATAACAAATCTTTAATAAAAAAAGAAGTATAACGACAAATTTTATCAAATAAATAAAATAATATAAAATCTTTATATGTGTGAAGTAATTCGAGATAAATTGTTTTGATCTCAAGTATAAGAACAATATAATTTTGTCATGTACGTACGCTATTCGCGTCGAAAAATTTTATTGAAATTGTTAGATCGATCCCAAAGAGAGGAAGAGAGAGGGGTGGGGGAGAAAGGAGGGGGGAGGGGCTTTCCCTTGCATTCCGTAATGTATTCTGTGACGTTCCTTTATCGTCGCGCCCGCAGCAAATTTGCCTCGTGAACGGCAATTTCGGTGGATGTAATGACGATGCAACATAGCATGCACCTTCGCTTGAGCGAAACTCTAGTGCAACATAGCGCAGGCAACCCTGAATTAATTTTGTTCCGCAAACTTCTTTTTGCCAATTGTCTCGGGAATGGCAGCACTCTCTACGAGAGCGCGCACCTTGGGGTCGTGTCATGCGTCGTTAGTCCAAGTCGAATTCCAATCTCACGTACGCGCTCACGAAGCTTATCCATATTCACGCTATCTCGCCTATCGGATCTGCGCGATTAAATGCACGGGCTTTAATTACACAGTTAAACGTGCCGGTTAACCGTCTCATTATATCAGTATCGAAAATAAGACATTTTAAGAGCGTCTCTTTCTACGATATCGATTTTTTGATTACTAAAAGAAAAGCAATACATATATGTATATTGTATACTATATAGGTTGTACTCTAGGTCTGGCCAATGAAATTTCAAGATTTTATAGGAAATTGAATTTGATTTTATAGGAACTAAAAAGTTCCTATAAACATAGGTCGAAAAACGCTTCGTTAAAAAGTTATAGCTAATAAAAGTTCTCTGTAAATAATTAATAGTTATGATAAAAATTTAATAAAAACATTTTTATATTTGCATTTGCAATGTTTGCACAACGAATATAGTGTTTACGCAAAGACCATCGATAGGTGATTTTTTCAAGTTTCTGCTTTTTTCGTTGTTTTGAGGTTATTTTTTTTTAACGCCTTATCAGAATTAAATGAAATTGGTATAATTTAGTTTGTTATTTAATTATCCATCAGATTTATTTTGTTACTTTTTTCAAATGAATAAAGAGTTTTGAAGTTTCTGCTTTTTTCGTTGTTTTGAGGTTATTTTTTTTTAACGCCTTATCAGAATTAAATGAAATTGGTATAATT